>VNKC01000225.1:0-24698 GCA_008042775.1 Drosophila pectinifera
CAAATTTTTTTTTTAATTTTTACAAGTATTTTATTGCTAAATAGTTAAGCTTTTAGCGGCGATTCGGACAATATACGGCATTTGGCTTACATTCCACTTGTGGCCAAAATATGCTATTGAGAAGTCCTCAGGTTTATGCATTTTTAGGTCCTTAAATCGATATTTTGATGTCCTAATTTTTAGGACAACTCATGGATAAAAATATTCATAACTCAGCCAAAACAGTCCCAAATTCAGTTCGGAAGCTCTTTCTATGTTAGTTTTTATTAGGTTAATTAATCTGCATATTGAGTTTAGAGATCAGAAAAAATAAATTTTTGGCCAATTTTTGACAATTTTAATGATGTAATTTATCATTTTTTCAAAAATTGGCCAAATTTTTTTTTCTAATTTTTTCAAGTATTTTATTGCTAAATAATTAAGATTTTAACAACGAATCGGTCAATATATGGCATTATGAAATAAATATGTATGATTTTATTATTATAATATTTTTATATAACATATTTTAATTTTAAATAATTAAGCTGTTAAAAGCGAATCGTCAAAAAGGTGACATTTGTAAAGCACGAATAAGTTAATAATTTAAAAGCTTAGAATTAATTCAGCGGAAAAACATGCGCCTCACTAGTCGGACCGTAAAATAGTAAATAATTTCCGTAAAGCTCAGGGCGCTGCAGCCCAGGAAGAATCCAACCAAGCCGCCAATATAAACTGGAACATAAACAATATAGGAAAGTGAGAAGGCAGTCCCAGAAGTGCCGAAACTTACCCAGGACGTCGGCGAAGGAAAAGAGGACATCCCGCCGGAGCTGCATTTTGGGATAATCAATTATGCCCCATTGCAGATTAGCGCCCAGGAACCAGACACGCGAGCGCTAGGGAGAGCCCAGGAAAATGTTTAAAACAAGGAGAAAATATATAAAGAAATACTAGGGGAGATAAGCAGATAACTAACAACAAAGGCGAAATGGGAACAACGGCATCATCGTCGTCATCATCTGCATCATCGTTCCGGTAACAAGGCGAAGTAAGCAAAAATTGTTATTAAATGTAAAAACTTTCGCCGCACACACAGCGCGAAAAAAGTTAAACACAAACTTTCGGTTGGCCGACGCCGCCGCTGCCGCCGCCGCCGCGCCTCCCCTTGCCGAGCCCCCGAAAATAATTGCATATTTCAAGGCGCCCAGTTCCTGCAACTTCTGCGCTTATTATTTTTTATAGCCCCGGACTACAATTTTGATGTTTGTTTAAGGCAAATGCCCCCGAAATGTTCGCCCTGGCCATTCCCGCGGATTTTCCTCAGTTTTCCGGGCATTTTTCCACTTGAAATGCGCGACGCAGCGGCGTCTGCAGTTGCCACTTAACGAGCACTAGATGGCGCTTCTGTTTGCCATAAACATTTTTACAGTTAAAGTTGACTTTATATATCTTTTAATAGGGAGTTCGCCGTTTTTTCATTTATTTTTATTAGTATAAGCGGTCCATGTGTACTTACGTAGGACTGCACAAAGAAGTTGGAGTCATCGCAGTTGGCCAAACAATTGCAATTGATTTTGTATCTGTCCGACTTCAAGGAGATTATTTCGCCTGTGGAGTTAAGTTTGGTGAATAATATTAGGGAATGCACATGGAAAGAATATAGAGAGAGTGAACATTGATCAGAAAGCAACTAAACATTGAAAGATTTAGTAGAGAGTGAATAAACACAGAGAGAGCGAACATAAAGAAAATGAACATTACGAAAATGAACATTGGTCTCTCAACAGAGAACAGAGAATAATCGTAATGAGAATGAAAATAGAGGAATTTAAAAAATTGGGGGAATGAACGAGAAGAAAAAACATAGGGTAATAAACCCTATTTGTAATTTCTTTAATATTAATATAGCATAAATCCTGAAATATTAACCTCCTGCAGTACCTTCTGATTCTCCCAATTTTATGACCAACTTATGGGCTGCTTAGGAGTAAAGGACTCCTCTCCCCAATTAATATTCAAAAAGTTACTTCACAAGCATTTATCCAGCTTATCAATGTCCACCTGTCAGGTAGTCTTGTCTGCTGTCCCCTAGCAAATTACTTCCGCCATTCCAATTACGCAACAGGTGGCCTGCTTTAGCCCTGACTTCTGGCCATTCCTGAGGCCGACCCAAGAGGAAAAAATTAAATTATGGTCACGTTCTGGGAAATTTCTATCCATTTTTCCGTTGTTGTGCCACCGAAAAATTCAAATCGAATTTCCGGGGCAGGTTAGGTATTTGCATGTCCCCGGGGCGGGTGGAAGTGGAAATTACTCACGTTTAATTTTGACCAGGCACTCGATGCCCTCCAGTCCGCATACCGGCAGTTTTCGTCCGTTCCGCACTGGAGAAAAAATAAAAATGGACGGGATAAGCCTCGCTCGAGGAAGACAGATAATCGTGCAAAAGTTGCCACTTAAACTACGAGTATTTAAACATTTTACGACCGAATTTGCGCCATAAACCGGGCGCCCGGCAGAGAGTCCGGCGCGTAAAAGTTAACTTTAATGGGGGCCAATTAAGTGCAACTCTGTGTCCCGAAAATATGATTATACCCACAGCGGTTCCGGTAGAAGTGCGGAATGCAGCCGCAGATCCGCAGCGCGAAAAACATGCGGCACTCGGAGAGGCAGAGCCCGAAGCTGTAGATGGGCACCGTCAGCATGTCCTCGGCCTCGTAGTTGAAGCGACAGCTCCGCTGCTTGGTGTTGAAGCTGTGAATAGTCCAGGGAAGGGTTGCCAATATATTTCTGTATAAATACTTAATTAAATTACGTGTTTTTGCTACTCACGCCCTTGCCTCCTCGTTGGTGTAAATCTCCAGGGCTATCAGCTCCACTGTCGTGTAGTCGCTCTCTGGAAAGGTATACCTCTGCTTCGCTATGCTGGGAACATCGCCGGCTCCGTGGAAATACACATCGTAGGCCGTCGAGAGGTTAATGATCTGGGCGTAGATCTCCCCGTCCAGCGGGTGGACCGTGACGCGATCTCCATGGTCCAGGATGCTCCAGTCGCCGGAACGCCAGTAGCTGCCAAGGAAGAGCCATTAAATGCAAAGCAATTCCCGGGACAAAGGCGACTTCCTACTCACTCGAAGGAGTTGTAGCGGGCCACCAGGGAGTTGACTGAGTGGCAAATGCCAAACTCCGTTTGTGTCTCGTAGATGAACATTTTGACGGCGGCGCCGCTGCTGATTTCCGGCTCGAAGGGCCATTTCAATTCGTAGAGCAAGTCCAAGTACTTGCCACTCGGTATCCCGTAGGACTTGTTCAGCGGCAAAGTCTCCAAGTTGTCGTATGTGAGGCTGGCAAGTTTCACAATAAAATCGCGGAAGTCCTCTTGATCCTCCTCGGACTCAAACTGCTCCGGGTGGGCGCTGGAATTGGATGGGTTTAACGGGATTTAAATAATTTAAGGCTATACGGATTTTCATTGAGAGAATGAACAGAGACCGAATGAATATAGAAGAAGTGATCATATATGGAATAAATAAATGGAATGAATAGAGAGGAAATTAAATTTCAGGTCATGAATGACTTAAATGATCTTCTTTCCACTTACAGTATGTACTCCTCCACCTTCAACTCGTCGATCCTCTTGTGGGGACACACTGTCAGCGATGGAAAGCTCGTGTTCCACACCAGCTTATTACGATCCATGGATATAACCATGGGTGAGGTCTGGAAGCGATGCCAGGTCCGCTTGCTCAGCGAGATAATGCTGAATAAAGCCACGCAAATGAAGGCCAGCCAGAGCATGCTAAAAAAGAGATAGAAGTATAAAATCAAAGAATTTGAAATGTAAAAAATGGCCAAAAAATGCGGCAGAGTCGGAAGTGATATATGGGTTCGAGGGAATAATTCGCACTGCTGTTGAGTGCGCACTCTGGCATGGGACATAAAAATCTATTGCGTGTAAATTTTTGGTGTAAGCACCAGCGAGATATTCGCGACGAAAGAATTATGGTAGAGTCAATGGACGCATCAATGCCTTTGCAACCCTTTGCTGGCATTTCCTGCTCTTTTTCTTATATTTTTCTCCGCTTTGTTTGGGCAAGGAGCACCGCAAACAAACTGACAGGAGGACCCCAGACAGAAGTCGCCGAAATCCTCTGCAGAATTTTCCATTTGCTGGCGAATGTCTCCCCGCAATGACATTTTGATGCCAGCAATGGCTCATAAAGCTCGCACACACACTTTCAGTGGCTCCTGCCACTTGGCTTTTAATTTTCCCCAAACATTTTCCTCCAGCTCTCCTTATTATTTCTGCTGGAACTCTCTGGTATTTTTCGGAATTTCTCCTCTGACAGCTGGAGTGCTGCCGTACTTTGTCTAACACCACAGAATTCCTTTTGGCCATCACATATGACAGACTCATTGTCATTTCCATTGCCATTCCCACACCATTCCCCAGTCTGTCTGTCTGTCTGGCCTGCAATTTATGTATTTGCTTTGTTTCATCATCTCGCCACTCATATGCATACAGTTTGTGCGTGAATGAGGCCCAGTGATGCATGTTTGATGCCGCAATATGCCAGAAAGGGTGGTTTCGATGCCAGGACAGGCAGGATTTCGGATTAGAGCTTGTGGACTCTCACGCATTCCGAGCTGCTGGAGCTATGCGATTGAAAAATGTGCGATATAGGATAAGGAATGTCAGAAAGCTTTAAATTCATTAGGATTTATATTATTTGAGATAGAAACCTCAGTGAAATATGCAATTTTATTGCTGGGAGATGTAGGTAGGATTGGCAAGAAAATATACATAAATGGTTTTAGTTGTCTGCGTGTTAAGAACTTACTTGGGTAAGCCTTTTTTGACCTACATATATACTAAACTATATACCTCTAAACCCTCGAATCAGGCGTAAACTCTGCATAAATGAAAACCCTTTTAAGGACTTAGCTCTAGATTGCTGTATAAAATATCGCACCCCGTCTGCCTTATTGGGAAAACGCAATTACCGCCAATGAAAGGGTTTAAGTTGAGGGCACTCGAAAGCCCGATGCCCCGCCATAGATTTGCGGATGGCCCCGAGAGCCCCTTGGCAGGGTAATCCGGTGCGTTCTACGCCGCTGCGTGTTTTGCATTTACATTTCAGTTTTCAGTTTTCAGTTTCCAGCTTCCAGTTACCAGTTTCCAGGTTCCAGTTTTTGGCTGTGGATTATGCAATCGTGCACCTGTCGCCGGGCTGTGCCGGGTGCCTGTCGGGGTGGCGGCAGCCCTCATAGTTACCATATCAACGCTTGTGAAATTGAGGTTATCACATGTCAGCGACACAGACTCCTCTCAGGTTTATGCATTTCCCCAGCTGTCCTGTTTTGTATGTTTTGTGGGTCCTTTCATGCAGGAGCTTTGCTTTCCGAGGAGTGGGAAGGGGAGGCAGTAGGGCTTAAGTCTGCTACCTGGATGGAGTTGTCCTCCCATAATCCAGAAATTTGTGCGTCACAAGCTGATTTTTTGCCATGGCAAAGCATATTTTCCCCTTCCGTATTCACTTTTTTGGGACTGAAATAAATCCAAATTGTGCCAAGTGGCACTGGCCAGAGAAATAAATTTTCCTGGAAAACGCTCTGCAAATGCGACCCACAAATCATTCCCATGAAAGCAACCTCCTCCGGCGTGATGGGAAAGTATATTAATTAAAGCTAAGCTTTTGCGTGACCTCCCCTTCCCCTCTGCTAGGAGCTCTCCCTTGGACCCGGAGACCCTCTGCGATTTCCTTGGGGCAACACCTGTCAGTTGGGCTTCGTTTCCGGCGGCAAAACTAACAATAATTGTAATTGAGCCCCATGATTTCTGGGGGGAGGATTCACGGCTGTCGGGGGCACTGGAAAAAAGCTTCGTCAATTCTTATAAATGGAGTCTTGGGTTTTGTACATTACAATTGCATGATTTACATGGAAGTCAAAGGACAATATAGTTTTAACCTTCTGTCCTTCTATCTCGCTTGAATTCTCAACCTTGGATTTTATTAATTAATTTATTATTAATTATTAATTTATTTAGATTTTCTTAAGTTAAACTCTGACTCATCTCGTCTCTCAGTGGCTGCTTGGCCCTGTCCTTGGCCTGGCTGTTATCCACTAATTAACCCCCAGTCAGCAGCCCCGACAGATTCTCCCACCAACCACCGCATCCTTTTCCTCTTCTTCTGGCCACTTCGGTGGAGTGTTGCCAATTTAAGCCTTGCCAGGGCCGAAACGGGCGAGTATTTCTCTATTTTCCCCGCTCTCTCTCTCGCTGTGTGTGTGTAATCCTGTTTGTCATGTCATGTCAGTTTTAAGGATTTATTGCACCGCACAAAAATATAAATTCCGTCGAGATCCCGGATCCACCTTGCCACATCGACCGCAGCAGCGGCGGCGGAAGAAGATATGTAGAAAAATGTATTTCCCTTGGAGAAAAGCGTCCTGCCGGCAGAGGGGTGGAAATCACGCACTTCCTTTAGTTCCAGGACGTGGAATCTCTGCACGTGGCCACCAGGCTGTCCTTTTTAAGTCCTCGACTTATAGTTTCGTATCGTTTTAGTTTGCACTTTATGGCTTCGAAAAGGGGCCCCAAACTGAAAGTAATCCCGTGTAAAAGTTAAACCTGCGGTCGCCTCCCCGGCCGTAATGAGGCTTAGCTTTAATTTCCCTTGTAAGTTAATTGAGTGGAAATGTTGACTGAGTTCCTGTTGTGGCCGCTTAGCCAAATATTTGACTAATAAGATCAAGGTTTGAGGCAGCCGCGGGAGTTTCTCGGAGGCGACTTTTTGGGGTTTTTAGAAGCTGAAATTAATTATTTCCTGGACTGAAATGTGCCTCAATTTAATCAGAGAAATGCCAGTTCGTTTTGGTTTCCCTTTAAGGCCATTAAGATCAGACTCTTCAGCTAGTTGGAGCCCCATTTAATAACCTTTGGTTTCCCCCTTAACAACTGCCCCTTTTCGGGTCCAATTCCATTAGCTCTCCCACCCAAATCCCCTTCAAAAAGGACCTAATCACAACTCACCGTTCGACGAGGCTCAGGCCCAGCTTGGCCAGGTAGATGAAGCCGTGTATGGAGGATCCCTGCAGGAACTCGATTATGAAGGCCTGCACTTTGGCCAGACAGACGAGGCGCCGCTCCCGCTGGTTACGTCGATCTGTGACCTCTTCGGGGTCCGGGTCCTGGCCCTGGCCCTGGCCCTGGCCCTGGCCCTGGTCCTGGTCTTTTCGCACTGCCGGTTGCCACAGCGGCGGACGGCGAAAGGAGCGAATACTCCTGGTCGTCGTCGTCGTCGTCGTCCTGCCACTGCGTCCCAGCTGATTAATGGCCACGTCCTCGTCATTAGCTTTCGCAATTGTTTTGCTGCCATTGGGATTATGCTGATGCCTCTGTGCGGTGCCGGGAAAAATCAAGAGTCCAGGTCCCGACCGCCTGCCCTTGTCCTGCGGTCGCGGCGGTTGCAGCGACGCCGTCGAGGAGGTGAGCAGGGAGTCGCTCCCAGAGCCGGAAGCGGATCCCCCTTTGCCATCCCAACTGCTCTGGCGCGAAGGAGACGTTGTTCTCGCTCCTGTCGGCGAGCTGTCGTTGATGTTCAGCTGCATTTCCTTTCGTGGGTGGTCCTGCAGTAAGAAAAGGAGTTGAAGGGCAGGATTTTAGAAAATTATTTGGGGAAACTAATGGGCAGGAAAAGTGTTGAGGGGAGCGAGAAGTCTAGAGATTTTCCTCTCTGCCTTAAAGGGTTTTCTACTCCTAAAATATACTAATTTCTGGATCAGATTATTTATCTTATATTGTCTAGGAATAACCCTACATTTAATGAATACTTATTAATGAATATCAACCAATAAATATCCCTTGTGAGTTCCCTCTACGTGGACACCTGCTACCAACGCCAGAGCCCTCTCTTCAGTGACAGTAATCCCCTGTCGATGGCACTTGCCATCGGATCGGATCCAAAACACACTGCACTACAGTGTTACACATGTGACTCTGACTCCCCCACTGATTGCAGGACAACTTCATAATTTGTCCTGCATCCCGCCGAGCATTGTAACATGGTTAAGCTCTGATTTTTTATAGCCGCACACGGCCCCTGGTTCAGTGTCCTGTTCATTAAAATATAAGTACGTCGCTTTAAATATGTTTTTGCGGCGCCAGGTCGGCAGGTTGCAGGACACGGGACAAGGACAATAATAAATCATCATCGGCGGAGATTTTAATGCGTTGTAAATTATGCCTGATGGCGGACGCAGCAGCTCGGCCGAGAGTAAATCCATTGAATGACACGAAATGCAATCAATGTGCGAGAAATGGCAAGCTGATGACCCGCGAATCGGGCGGCTATATACCTCGGCTTCGTTGTGGTCGGCATTAACTTAGTTAAGGATTTTCGTTCGCGAGTGGCTCGCGGACGGTGAAGAGATTGCGATTAAATTGGTAATTGGATGGTCACCATATTAAGGAGATTTCGCTTCGATCAGCAAGGGCTTTTGTCTCCGAGCTCTTGAAATTTAATGCATATTACTTATATTCAGTCTAGCGGTTTTCCATGAATTTTAACCTTCCGATCTAGTAACCCTTAGTTTTCCATCAACTTGAGTTGTCAAGTTTATATATTAAACGGAACTAAAAGCTGGCTTCGGTTGGTTTGTTGCCTAATTTCTCCCTAAGTTTGTGCCAACTTTTCTCGACTGACATGAACTCCCCCGATACCAGGCTGTATCTGTGCACCCAGTGCTTCCGCAGGTGTCCCTGGAGCGATCTTACCAAGCAGGAGCACCGGTGCACCCGCTGCCGCCTGCCCCTCAGGAAGTGCGCCATCTGCGATCAGCGCTTCGAGCCGCGCGAGAAGGACCACATGTACTGCAAGCGCTGCGACTTCAACTTGCTCAAGCACGCGGCCGTGAAGCCGCCCTCGATGGTGGAGAGGCCCAAGGCGGACCCTGATGGGACTGAGACCAGGGACGGCTCCTCCGTCACCGAGCGCTGGAAGGAGATCCAGTCCGCCGCTGGAATCTTTGATGAAGAATTGTCGGGGCCTTCGCCGTCTCCGTCACCATAAACTGGGGAATTTCTAGATACTACACACACTTTTGTAACAAGGTTTCATTAAATTTCCTGGGCTTAATTACTTGAAAGTCTTATAACTCTTAACTACTTTTTCAGCACAGCTATTTTCACATCACCTACCCAATGTTAGCTCTACATATCCATTATTTTTCCGATCTGCAGACCCCAAAAAGTAGACCGCAATCGAACAACCGCCGGGCGATAAGGTGCCCCGGAGGGTGGCCCGGCTGGTTGAGCTGGACACGCATCAAAGGCTTCGCCAGAGAGTGTCCAACTGCGTCCTTAAAACTGGATTAAAATTTCATTTAAATTTGCATTTAAATGAGCGTCGAACACTCAAAGTAAATGACCCCGCCGGGCGGCAGGCCTCTCTCCCAGGTCCTCTCTGGAATCCACTCCACATCCAGCCGGGGACAAAGGTCCAGACGCGAACTTGTGTTTTCCAAACTCAGACATGGGCGGGCTCTGCCCCCTCGGATCCCCCTCCCTCGGTGCACATGGGCAACATTAAGAGCTTTTTTTGCATTTTCCAACATTTCGTCCTGCGAGTGCGGAGGCGACTTTCCCGCAGTTGATTACCTTTGGCAGTTGGTATCGGGCGGAGCCTGTGTATATATTGGAGTGCCGCTTAAGCAGCCAAGTCTGCTACTGCCACTTTTAATGGATATTGTTTAAAAATGTAATATTTTGCAATTAAATAAGGCGTCTGCACTGACCCTTGGCCTGGCCCTGGGTAGGCGACCTCAATTTGAGTCGATTGCCAAACATTGCACACGCTTTTTATTCTCTTTTTATTTCCCTTTTTTATTTGCTTTTTTTTGTTAAGAATACACGTGCGCTCTGCCTGCTGCTGCCTTTTGCATGTTAATTAATATTGCAGAAACGCTTAAAGGACATTTTAATTGGCCTTCACTTTGTGGGCCAAACGAATTGTTATTGGCGAAGGACAGAGAGAAGGCAGAAGGATATCTGCAGGCTATTGAAACCCATTTAACTCAGGACTCAGCCTCTCTGCATGCAGCAAAGGGAAAATAAGAACACGAGCGCCTGGGAAAATCGAAAAATTAAAGACCCAGAGAGGATTAAGGTATGGGGAGCGTGCATATCAGAAATATGGAGAGGATTTTTAAATGGATCACAAATATTATACATAAGGAACAGGTGAGATAGGAAAAATTAATATTATTTCCTGAGAAGATCTTACTATAGAGTCTGCCAAGAATTTCTATCTTGTGAGCTATATTTGCACTTCCTTTAAACATTTCCTGTGGGAAATGAATACAAAACCAATAAAACGAGATGATAACCCATCGATAATGGGACAAGTAACCGCACGTATTGCCAACAAATGCCAATTCCGATC
Source organism: Drosophila pectinifera (assembly GCA_008042775.1). Taxonomy (NCBI): domain Eukaryota; kingdom Metazoa; phylum Arthropoda; class Insecta; order Diptera; family Drosophilidae; genus Drosophila; species Drosophila pectinifera. Next base: position 10,428 of record VNKC01000225.1, read on the forward strand.
AACTTATTCACAAACAAAGTGAGCCAGCGTTCCCCTTAGCCAGAAGCTCGCCTCGAAACTATTGCCCTTGTTCACTCGTTGAAACAACAAATTTTCCAATTTATTTCTTGATTTATTTTCACGCCAATTCCATGGCTTTCGTGTCCGCCCTCAGCAACAAACATGGCTTGACATTTGTTTATTTATTTGGCTTCATGTTTTGTCTCGTGCCATTCCTCTTCATTGTTTTCCGCAGCATCTTACCCCCTTTTTGCGTGAAATCACGAATGAATGAATGACTGCCCCGGCAAACGCCATGAATATTCATGGGCCCTGCCACCAGACACAACACGAATAACCAGCGCAGGACCAGCAAGAAGCAGGGGCTGGGGCAGCAGCAGGGAGCCTGGCAAGGACTCCAACACACAGCTAACTCAGCTTGCAGTTCCGTGAATGCGGCAACAATTCGCAGAGCCGTTGTGCTGTCCACGGAGCAGGGGATCCTCGTAATACCCTAACCCAAGAAATGGGTTTCAAAGGACATTGATTCTGGGAGAGATAATTGTGTAAAGCTGTAAGACTTTAGGGACTTCACAGACTAAATTATTGAATACTGTAAGTGATCCTCTAATTAACTAGTTCTTTCCGACCACTTGCCTTGTTTTTAGCACTTTCTATAACTGATACTGGAACTCCCAACTGAATCTAGTAGTAGTGACAGCTCTTACTGAGTAAGAGATTAAACTATTCTCAATCTCAGCACTTAGCTTACTCTTATTACTCAAGTGTAACCACTTAATGAAGAGTATTCTCCCATCGTTCAGATATTCCCAATCACTTCCTTAGCCTCTCCTCGATGCTGCTCGCAGATGTTTCTTGGTAAGATGCTGCAAATTGTTTGGCTCTTAGTTGTTGCCATTCGCTGGTGTTATTGTTATTTGCGCTATTTGCACAAGGAGGGAGTCGGAGAGGGGAGGTAGTGGCTCCGAGTGGCAGTGGCTCAGCGGTGCTCGGTTGGTGGTTCCCTGGTCCTTGGCTCCTGGCTGGTGGTGTCAGCGCCAGCCACCATTTTGCGGCTGCATGTGCAACAGTTCCTGCTCCGCCAAAGTAGGCATCGAACAACAGGAAATTTAATTAAATGCAGCTCCTGCCTCCTCGGTGGCAAATGTTGCGGAAATGCTGCGAATATTTCTCCCAGGGACAGACCGCAGATTTACCTTTGCCGTCGCTTTCGCCGCTGAGTGTTCTTTCTCCCCGCTGCTGGTCACTGCTCCCGGCCAAACCGTGTTCACCGTTACTGTAACTGGCCAACTGGGCGCTTTTGGTTAACTGCAATCAGTCCAGCGCCTGCACTTGACTTTTGTTAAAGGTCCTGTGCAGTGAAAAAAACCAGGAGAGGCAATAAGTCGGGGGAAATTGGGAATGGAAAGAAGGCTTCAAAGAGGGTTTATCTGCATAAATGTGCAGTTATTATTGTTACAATGATGTGAAAAAATATATGCTATTGCTTAACTGTTTTTACATATTTTTGTATATTAAAAACTGTTCTATAAATGGTTTTTCTGACTATAATTCCGGGTTCTAACTGCAAGGTAATGGTAACTAGAGCTAGAAAAAGTCATGGAAAAGAAACAGCTCGTTCCCCAAGCCACATAGAAATTTAGTGTGCTTCGCGCTTTGATTGATTTGTTAAAATGTTTGCAATTGCTCATTAATTCATTTTAAATAGTTGTATATTTTCTCCCAGTGCACTCATTCTCATGAGAAACTTGGCAGCTGCTAGACGATTTCAGATTTGGTCACTCGCCATCGCCCTGGCTTTGATTGCCCGTTTGTACAATTTGGCATTTGGGGCCGCAGAACACGTAACCCCGGTCCGGGATTTTGATTTTGACTTTGATTCTGGGTCTGGTGCTGGCCAGCAATGGCTGATTGTATTGATTTTCCTCCTCCGACGCTAATTACTCGCAATAGAGAGCTCAAGAGCGTGTGGAAAAGCCGGAAAAGTCGCCTGCTAGGTGGCAGCTTGTTGGGTAATTGTGGTCAGATAACCAATGATTGTTTTGGGGGAGAGTCAAGGTCTAAATGGGTGTGAGGCTTATTGCGGACTTTCAACACGGACTCAGCTTGTTTATAAAGGGTTTTTAGCTTACAAACTTATATGTTTTCAATTATCTTTCAAGAGATATCTTTTCTATAATCTTATTCTATAGAAATAAGTATTTTCAATACATTCCAGCTGAAAACAAACATATCACTGCCATGGCTGCCTCCCCCACTCCTTTGAAAGACAAAAGTAAATACCATTTATGGGTTATTAATGGCTCTTCTATGAATCACAGACCCGAGTCCCTGCCAGCTCAGCTTTAATCCAATCAATTTGAGAACGCTAAATTAATCATATCCCTGCATTCAACGGAATCCGGCAGCAGCACATCATTTCGGAGAGGAAAAGGAGCAGCCGGCTTCATTCCACTTCATTCGAGGATGTTCGATAATGGGCCAAACACACACAGGGCAGAGACCATTAGGGGAGTCCGCCCCCAATTTCCTTCTCTTCGATTTTGCATCCGAGCTGGGATGAATCACGGCTTCTCGGGGCACTGCAGCTGTATAAATTTTACATTTGTTTCCTTTCAATTTAACAATGTGTACTTTCGGTATTGTTTTGCTTTTTGGCGTGTAAAAAACCTCTCGTCCGCTCGCTCCTGTTGGCCATTTCCCTCTTCTTTTCGCCTGATTTCGCAATATTTATGATTAGCAATTTATTATTCATCATTTTCGAGTGTGCAAACACGGAGGGCAGCCGTAGCCATTATGGGCTGCAATAACTCTTGTGAGGAGATAGGGGGTCGGCTGTGCCCCACCATTAACTTGCACTTAATTTGATTAACAAAGCCGATGTTTACATGCGCCGAATGCGATGGAATCTATCATAGCTTGAGCCCAATGAAATCCCTAAGGACTTCGCGGGTATATATCCCAGCGAGTTGTGCCTGGGCATTGCAGCAGCGAGCTTAGTTGGTCCTTTTTTGTGGAAATCAGCCACTGATTTTGCTACCACTGCAGGAGGAAATAAATAATATCTTTGATTAATACTCATAGAGAACCTGTCTTTCAAAGAACACTAACATTATCTTAAATACATTTTAAACTCTCGATTTTTGCTCCTTTGAAAAAATGCAGAAAAAAGTTTTAAAGAGCACAAAGCGCCTCCTCTCTCCCACAGTTTCCTTTGCAAACTTTTTGCCAAAAATAATCTCCGTCTTCAGCTCGAAGAAACTGCAAACTGTCAGATGCAAATGTCTCCAAAGGAGGAAAATGAGTAATATGAAGCTGGCTACAAGGATCTGGAAGGCTTGGAAAGTGCCAAACTTGAGGAGGAGTTTTTGGGAGTGGAACAAATCGCAGCACATGTCGGCATTAGCTTCAAATTACGCACAAGTGCAACAGCAGGACAACCGGATATGGGCAAACAAGGACATCCAAGACAGCCAGGACACCCAGGAAAAGAGTCCAGTCGGGGGCAGGACTCTGGCAAACAGAGGCAACATTTTATTGATGTTAATTTAATGCAGGAGAAATAAAAAAGCCAGCGGCGGCGACGGCGGCGGCGGCCGTGCAACGGAAATAAGAAATGAAACGGAGGCAACGGCGAAATAAAAGATTTGCATATAAATACTTACACACACACACGTACAAGTACACAGAGGAAAAATGTACATATTTTCTCAGCATTTTATATAGGTTTGAAGGAAATAGTGTCAAGATTAAAAGTTCAAAATGATTATAGAGAAAGTTTGTCTCTGTTTCTATTCCGATACAACTATTAAAGGAATTGGGAGTTATAGATAATAGATAATACATTTTATTTAAAAATAATAAATATTACTTGTTATAAATGATTTAATTATATTTTTAGGATATTTGAGACTAGTAATAATGGGAAGAAACAAATACAGACTTCAGGGTCACTTAAATTTAATGTTTTAATAAAAATCAGTTCAAATATGAGGTGCTTTCAAATATATATATATATATATAACAATTTTTCTCAGTGCACCACATATTTATATGTATAGACATTTGCATAACAGACGTAGCCCCGGAATCGGAGCCCGAAAAACTGTCATTGCCAAGGTTTTTACATCCGCTTGCCGCAATCATTGTCCTTTGCTGTTGCTGCTGCAGAAGGGGCGGACACTTGAGCAGGACGCGGGAAGGGGTGATCCTTTCTAGGGGGGCGTGGAACAATTCAATAATATTTATAGCATCGTCTCATTCTCGAAATGTCCGCGGCAACATATGCAAGTGGATATTGCTCTATTTTCGAGTGGGATTCCATTATAATATTGTTGTAAGTAGCGGAAAGAAAGGACTCGCAATATGGGTGCCTCCGGGCCGCAGGGGAGTAAATATGCAAATGGAAGGGCTCGGCCCAGTTGACACTTTGTGCCTCGAAATTTATTGGCATGTGCGAACAGACAGGACCCGCCGCCGCCGGCAGCGAGAGCGACGACTGCAAGGATATTTCCGCAGACACCTCCCACCCCGGCCGGCGAGGCCGTAACCGAAATCGAAATCCACACACATGGCCAAACATTTAAATGTAATTGCAAATATTTAAATTCAATGCGCCCTTGCCAAATATTGGAGCGTTCAATTTATTGCCGCCATCGGGGGGAATATACTACAGATATAGTGTGGGGAATGGCGGATTGATGGGCTTTTACGAGCCCCGTTTGGCATCCACTTAATGGCTCCTAAAAGGCGCTAATTATTTAACCGCATAAATCAGGGCACTTTTATGGCCAGAAGTTGCTGGGCGGGAAAGGTCGCAATGATTGCGAATTACATGAAATCTCATTCTCATTCTCATCCCAAGAATAGCTGGCACTATACATGCTATTAATGTTTATAAATACATATGGAACTTAGCTCATTGATTTTAATTTTGAAGGGGTGACTAATAGACTTTGAGTATTAAAAATATAAGCTAGATAAGTGAGACACTACTCCGGTGGAGCACGGCAATTGTCTCCAAGTTTTTGCACCCCCAAGAAACCCTGAAATATATTAGATTTGTTAAATGTGTCAGAGTTCCATGTTTCCCTATCACATATATATGTATATCGACATATTATATTTCAGCAGAAAGCCGACAAAATTCTTTAATCCACACAATGTATACAGAGACAATCGCCCACTTGATCGCCAACTTGACGACGACAACGGCTGCTGCCGAGCCCCTGAAACACAACTACACCGGTCTGTACATTGCGATAGGGATCACTGTACTCGCAGTCCTCTTCTGCGCCTTCTGCCTGATCCTCACCTGCTGCGGCTGCGGCTGGTGGTCCTGTTGCGACAATGACGATTGGAGATAGTCTCGGAGCCAGTGTCCAGGTGTACAAAAATTATTCGTAGGAAAATGTCTTCCAAAATGTATTTCAGATTAAATAAAATACAAAAATGTGTGAAGTTATTCTGTACTGAAAAAGAAATTGTTATATATTCTTTTTCAGTACAGAATAACTAAAATTGCTTAATCCACACAATGTCCACAGAGACAATCGCCCACTTGAATAACTTTGTATATACTTTTACATTTAATATTTAATGGCTGTTGGAGTTTGTTTACGGAAAGAAAAGTTCTTGGCTTAATTATGGATTTTACAAAAATTGCTGAGATCGTGGAGTGAAAGTATAGATAAAAGAGTTCGATTTAATCACAGCTCCTTATCGATTCTAGCTATAGAAGTCCAGGCCACATAGATCTTTGTCTGACCGGCAAACAAATAAAAATGCTCGTGCATTATTAATATTTATGCACAAATATTGGCGGCCAGGGAAGGGGGGGCCCAAGTTTGCTTTATCTAAGTGAAATGGTAAAAGATTGATGGCTTGGGTGTTTGTGTGTCCTGTGTGCTGTGTGTGTTCCTGCCACGCTTATATCAGAATTTATGGCAATCGAGGGCAGGGCTACGCTGCGTATACGCAATATTTATATTTATGTATTATGAATCAATGCGAGGGAAGGGCCGCGGCGGCAGGAGCGAGAGCGTGCAAGATGCGCACTAAAACAAAAGGATAACAATAACTTTCCACCGCCTGCGTGACGTGGAAAGCAGGGGAAACAGGGATAGCCAAGGAAAAGTAAATGGTTTTGCAGCCCCGGCAGGGTAGAAGGTCCATTGGGGCGGATTATGAGTGAGATTCTCGCCCAGGAAGGAATAGAGGCAAGTCATAAAAATTGCATGAAAATGGGGCCCAGGCCCACGCCTCATATGTGCGGGGATTATCCCTGCCCCGCAGTCCTCGGCTTGTTTATTTGTTTGGCTTTTACGCCAAAAATTATACTATTACAATCAAGTTTACGATTGCAATTCGCTGCCTCCGTTGAGTGCCAATGAATGCGATGATGGCCAAAGACGAACGCGATCATGGCCGCTGTTTATCCCCGATGATGATGATGATTGGCTGGGAATACTCGTGGAACATATATTCGTCCAGGGAATGATTGTCCCTGGGAAGTGGGCGGAGGGCGGTCGCCTTCGAAGGGAAATTGGAAGAGGAAGTCTCACTCACAGCCCCTGGAATTCTATTTCCCGGGCATCTTTTGCCTTAGACTCAGACCCATAAATTCTTTACAGAAATCTAATGTAATTCGTCTGCCTGGCGAACTCCTTTTTCTGCGGATATCCCGACTCCGACTCGATTTTATGCTAAATTGTCGTTTGCCTTTTATGGCTTGTCGGTACATTTTATTTGTCTTATTGTGAAGCTTACATTGTTTAAGGTTTAATAAGACCTAAAGAGGTTTATAGGTTTCTAGATAATGATTATTATGAAATTAAAATAAATAGAGGAAACCAATTGTTGGTAATTTTAAAATGTTTCTTAATGGCAAAACTTGCTGAATATTCAATGATCAAAATATTAATTTTGTTCCTCCATTTTTATGATCTCTTTAGGGGACTTTCTACTATCCTTCAGATACCCTTAAGTCACTGGGCTCTCCCCCACCTCCCCTCGTCGAATGCTAATGTTTAAGTTGACGCAGTGCATTCGCGCGATGTCTGCCACGCATTTAGCCCTTCCTTAACCTTTTGATACCCTCTGAGCTGCTCCATCACCCACCGGAGGGATGCGGCAACTACAGCAACTACAGCAACTACAGCCACTACAGCCGCCGCAGCAACAACAAGGACAACGACAGGATATGGCAAGTGGGCAACTTTGGAGCTGGCGAGGCTTAAACTGCCAGAGAGCTAAAAGGGTTGCCGGGCAAACGTGTAGCTTTCTCCCTGCGAATTTTATTTTTATTTTTCAAAAAACATTCGACAAGCGGCGCTTTTGACTGCCATTTACTCCCCCTCCCGTTGCCACCTTCCACACTTTTTGTGGCACAAAACTTTGCACTTTGACATGCAGCCACGTGTGCCCTGGTGGGGCAGGGAGGCGGAGTGTGCAGAGGTGTGTGTGTGTGTGAATGAGAGCCGGAGTGTGAGTCGGGCATTCGAGAGTGTGGATAGTGCAACTGTGTGGGTGTGAGGGTGCGAGGCGGGTAAGTGAATGAGCCTTCAATGTTGCCGGGAATTGGCTGGCAAACGGCTCTAATAGCCCCCAGTCGCAATCAGTGATTGGTGATTCGAGCTAGAAGGGGTTCAGTGGATCACTCGGAAGGAGGTATTGTAAGGATGTCCTTGAAGAACCTCAAGGAACTCGGCTCTGGTTGAGGCTATAGCTTTGAATTTTGGCATGAGAAGTTATTTATTATTATAAGTCCAGTAAGAATTTAATTTAAGGAAAGCTAAAATAGCAAACCCATCAGTGAAATATTAATTCAATAAAGCAGGCTGCAGATAATAGTTTAAAAGTAATCTTCAACCTAGATAAATACTTAATGTGCAATATTTAATCCCACATTTATCGCATTTAGTTGTTGACTCATTGTCTTAAGCACTACCTCTCCGTGGAGTAATCAGCACACAAAATACAGTCATTATAATCAGCAGCCGCCCTTTAGTGCGATCCCCTCTTCGGGGCACAGTAAGCACCCCTTGTAATGAACCCCCAGAGCACACGTGCGAGCACTTGAAAAAAAATCTTTTCGCTCGCATGAATATTTTAAAGCTGCCCCGCCTTCGCATTCAAATTATGATAATGATGAGGAGGGGCGAGTGTTATTTTATTTTGCATATGCGGGTGTGTGTAAGGGATGTGTGTCCTGGGTGAGTGTGTGCTGGCGGAGAGGAGTGCTAACGAGCGCAGGTACACTCAGAAGCTCAGGGACAAGTCCCCAGATCCCCGTTCGAGGGCTACACCGTGTCCCAACCCCCTTTAAAATCGCTTTCGCTAATGCATTTCATTAATCTCATACAATTCGAAGGGGAGCATTGTATGTGCATCTGTTTAATGAGCACTGTTGTGCGAATGAGAGCTGGCGAGGATCATTAGGAGTCACTTGACGCCTGGAAAACCCCAGGAGAGTTGCTGCACTATGAGCCTCGGACTTAAAGGTCTGAGGCTTAAAACCCAAGCAGGCTGCAGCATTTTATTCAACATTTCACTTACTTAGATGCGTGTCATTCAATCAAATTGTAGTTTTAAAATTCGTGTGAAAATTGGGAAAAATCTGCAATGGATGCCTACAACGAGACGGACACAGACGAGTATTTCGACGAGACGAAGCCGTACGATACGATTGACGGGTATGGAACGACATCGACGGAGCCACCGATCACCCTGAAGATGTGGGGCCTCCTGTTCATATTTGTAGTAATCGCCGTGATCACGCTCCTCTGCATGATGTGTATGCTCCTCCTGGTCCTGTTCGGCTGCATGAACTCCTTCCTGTGCATTCGTTGTAGTCGGTGTCGCAATGACCCGGAATCGTAGGAGGGTAGCGGAAGTATTGTCTCCGGAAGGCCGAGTCTACTTATATTCTCTCAAAGAAATTTGTCAAGATATTTGTATTACGATAATGACAAGGCCTGAAAGCATTTTTTATTGTACATAAAAGGCACTACAATCCCTTGGGAACCGCCACATGGCCCATAAAGTAAATGTGATCTGGACACATTACAGCAAAGATAAATGGACGATTGACCCTCAAGGGTATGGGCTCCTTCCCCACATCGGAAGCTGTGAAAGTTGGGTTTATTAAAGTAAAGTAAACTATGACAAGGACGTATAGGAACCCACTCATTTTGGCTGACTGATGACTCGCTTCGCTGACTTCAAAGGAGCTGCTGTGCAGCATGGTGCTGATTCTGTAGCGTCTGTGGTGCTCTCCCGTCATGCCCGAGAGATCGGGATTCCTGAACAGACGTCGCACGCCCAAGGGCATGAGCAGGGACTCCAGGGCGAACCGGGAAACCACTCGGAACTTGGGCAGCTGCAGGTGCACCGGACTCTCGGCCAGATGTCTGCTCACCTCGATGAGATCCACCCCCTCGACGAGCTCCCTCAAAGGCTGAAGTCCCTTAGCGGGATCCCGGGGCAGGATGATCATCATGGAGAGATCACTGCTTTCGTAGGGCATTACAAGGACCTTGGCATCCAACACCAAGCTCTCCCCATAGTAGAAGGTGCCATTCGTCTCCATGGTGTCCACCTGGATATCGGAGCCGTTGCTCGCGGTAAAGGGTCGCTTCCTAGTGTCCTTGGCCGAGAAGGGAGCCGCCCACTTTCCACTGTCAAAGTGCGCTGCACTGACCACCACCATCTTGGTGTTCTTGCGAATCCTCGAGGGATGGAAGAGGCTCTGCACCGTCTGATCCGATGACTCGTGCACGAAGGCGTTGATCGCATCGCTGGCCACTTGGGGATTGCCAAAGTTCACCCTGGCGCCCGTCCACTTCACAGCATCGGCCAAGTACATCTGGTAGTGCTCCTGCAGCGGCACATCCTTGTCCACGAACAGGCGATTCACCATGATTATCTCGTCTCGGAACACCTCTCCATGCGCCATCGTGTTCAGCACGCCTCTCAGCTCTGGGCAGTACGACATGCCAAAGAAAACGGTGCCCAGGGCCAGGTTGGTGGCTGCCGGCGAGAGCACTATGTTCCTGTGTAAGTTCTTCTTCGAGGCCTGGTTGTAGAGCTTGCTGGCGAAGTTATTCGAGAGAGCCTGCTGGCCCAGGATGAGGATAAGGGCTGCGAGGGAAACTGGGAAAAAGAGGGAAGTTATGCCTCACTCTCTAAGCCAGGGAACTTTCTGTTAACTGGGAATATTTCTTTCAAGAAGGTTAGCTTACAGTTCATTAGCCTCAATATCAAACAACCCAGGGATTTTTACCTTTAAGTTTCTGGTAATTGCTTCTATAACTAGAGTTATCCCTAAATTCTAATAAACATAGCCAAGGACCGAGGATGGATTAACAACTCACCAACTTTCTGGACAACTTGCATCTTCGTCGGGCGAATCTTTCGACTAGAACTGAGCTCATTCCAGAGACTCTTTCGGCCAGAGTGGCAGTGTGACAAATGCAAACCGATTAGCCACAGCTCGGCCTGATTATCGGATGGCAGAACAGGCAGATGCCTGGGTGGGGGGATTTTCCGCAGTTATCACAGTCTTCAGTGCCCTCTGTGGGCTGAGGACTGTCGGTGCATAAATTCTGGGCTGGGGCCACTCCTGCAGCTGCTGCTGCTGGCACGGAAGACACAAAACACTCGCTCGTCCGAGTCCAAGTCGTAAATGCACTCAGCACTTTGTCAGCTCTCAGACAGGAAATGCAGTTGCCATTTTTCTTTTATCCCTGCAAATCCCTCTCGCCGCCCTGAGCAGCCCTCCCCCCGCCCGGCAAAGTCGTTCTGCAACTGTCTGCATTTTTCACTTGCCATCCATAAAAAGTATCAGTTTTAGTTTCAGTTTTAGTTCTCACATGGCTACAAGTCCCGTGTGTACTCGGTTGGCTCTGTTGTTCTGCCGCCTCATATATTCAGTTTCATAATTTTAGCCAAGTTCTTCGTCCTTTTTTGTGACAAAAGTTTTCATTGCCGTCTTCGTCACAGAGGAGAACTTCCTCCAGCTGTGAAGTGCATCAAACAAAGCTCTCAAACATGATCCGAGTGGCATGTGTGGGTGGAGCAGGAGGGGCTCCAGTGTGGTATTTATGAAGAACAAAAAAAAAAGGCATTTATCAGACGTGCTGGGAAGGCTAGGAGTGTATGCAGGTAATAGCCCCGACACGCCCTCATTTCTAAATATAATTTTGGGTGTGTTTCTATTTGGATCGAATTTACTATCTTTTTTATTCTATCTTTATTGTTATAACTTTCAAACTTTATTTTAGTTTGTTCTTTCAGCATTAAAATAAACACTCAAAACAATTACTTCAAAGATACAAAGATATACATTTTATAATGCTTAGGTCAGCAAATTTCTCTTTAAATAGTCTTAAGAGTACTTATTTCTCTGCCAGCAGATTTTTCTGCACATTTTTACTACACTTTAAACAATTTTACAGTTTTTTCTTCAAATGTATTCTTTATTTAATGTCTAAAAATATCTCTTATCAGTTAATGGTAGATCTTAAAGCCTAAATAGTCGGTAGCTATGATAGCTACGTCAGCTAATCTCTGATCTTGCCCAGCCACTTGACGAACTCCCGCAGCTTCTCCAGTCTTCGCGGTCCCCCGCGGGTGAGGATTCTGCGCCAACGCCGCTCCACAGCCAACCGATCCTCCTTGTCCAGGATCTCCAAGTGCTTCCTTAGTTTCCTGTAGACCAACTTCTGGAGCTGGGTTGTTCGGGTTTGGACGGTGCGCTTCCAGCGATCGAATCCACTGCGCTGCAGGCAGAGGGCCATCAGCTGGGTCTCAATGCTCGAGGACCTCAGAGGATCCCCTGTGGTGTCCGAGTCGAGGTAGTCCTCTACGACACCATAGAAGGAGTGCAGCTTCTCCTCGGTCTTGTTGGCATCTACTGCTGTGAAGGCATCGAAGCGGTCCAGGTAACCTAGGAGAATGGAGTTCTGGGAGTCCAGGACAAGCAGATCTTCCACGACATTATCCACCAGTTCAATGGCCTGAACTACCAGCTGGTTGGTAACTGTTGCTAGGGCCTGGTCTGAGTGCAAATACAAGCGATGGCGGCTCTGATCTCCGGCGGAGTATATCATGGAGGGAGAGAGCTGTAACAATCGCAATTTAAATCCAGTTTACTGAGGGAAAATGTAGGGTTTTTGCGGCAAAACTTCCTTGTTGAAGTTGGTAATAAATTAGGACAAAATACTCCTTAACTAACCACTGCCAAAAGCAGAAAAAGGAGGTTGTTCATGGTGATATTGCTCGCTCAGAAGCCGCTCGTCTACTGACAGCCCTCCACTTTTCTCGGAAGCAATGTCGTTTCGCAGATAGTCTTATCTCTATGAAATTTCCATGTGGAGGCAACGCTTGTCCGAATGAAATTATAAATTTAAAGACGACGAATCCATGACGTTTTGTGGGTGAAGAACCCTCAGATAAGAGGTAGGCAAAGGTTTATGGGACTTATAAATTCATTCATGTCTCGGAGGTTGTGATTCAGGGTGAGTGTCCGGGAACTTTTGGGTTTTTAGCTTTTAAAGCGAACAAAGAGCCAGGCCCTTATCATCTGGATCTGGGAAAAAGGAAATAGCTCACCATGCGAAACTATTCATTGCATATATGCCGCGCTGACCCTGGTAATAGTGAAATAAAAGTCCACTTAGTCAGCAGTTGGAGGGAAGGATGATAGGGATATGAGGAGGACATTCATTCATTGTCCCGGAGCTGGAGCCCCAGGATCTGTGTGTGGGAGTGCTCCGCTGTGATAAATGTCTGAATTGGGTCAGTGGCGGCGTCCCGCGATGATGATGATGAAACTCGACGGGGGAAATAAAACGCCGATTGCTCGCATCGGAGTTTCCAATGAAATCCCTTATCCGTGCCCCAGAAGCCGCCATAAATGCCGTGCTTTTGGAGTTCCCCTTTTTTCGAGTGGCCAACAACAAATCCCAAATCCCGAACTGCAATTTCAACTTTGATAAGCGAAGTTTAGTGGCAAAAAAAGAGAGAGCCAGCAAAAGGCAGAAACCAACCATATGACAATGCTATTAGCGTAGTTTTGCGCGATATTTAGGGACTTTGAGTTGTCCTAAAAATTAGGACATAAAAAAACGCCATTGAAGGGCCCAAAAATTCTTAAACCTGAGCTCTCCTGAACAGCATATTTTGGCCAAAAATGGAATTTAAGCAAGACGCCGTATATGGTTCGATTCACCATAAAGAGCTTAATTATTTCTGTTATAAATTTTTTTTAACCTTGAGTTGTCCCTAAAATTAGGACATAAAAAACCCCATTTAAGGGCCCAAAAATGCTTAAACCTGAAGTCTTCTGAACAGCATATTTTGGCCAAAAATGGAATTTAAGCAAAACGACGTATATGGTTCGAGTCACCATTAAGAGCTTAATTATTAAGCAATAAAATACTTGAAAAAAATGGAAAAAAAATTTTGGTCAATTTTTGAAAGATTGATAAGGGGTTACATCATTAAAATTGTCAAAAATTGGCCAAAAATTTATTTTTTCTGATCTCTAAACTCAGTATGCAGATTAATTATCCTAATAAAAACTAACATAGAAAACCCTTCCGAACTGCATTTAGGGCTGTTTTGGCTGAGTTATGAATATTTTTAACCCTGAGTTGTCCTAAAAATTAGGACATCAAAATATCGATTTAAGAACCTAAAAATGTAAACCTGAGGTCTTCTGAACAGCATATTTTGGCCAAAAATGGAATTTAAGCAAGACGCCGTATATGGTTCGATTCACCATAAAGAGCTTAATTATTAAGCAATAAAATACTTGAAAAAAATGGAAAAAAAAATTTTGGCCAATTTTTGAAAAATTGATAAGGGGTTACATCATTAAAATTGTCAAAAATTGGCCAAAAATTTATTTTTTCTGATCTCTAAACTCAGTATGCAGATTAATTATCCTAATAAAAACTAACATAGAAAGACAACTCATGGTTAAGAAAATGTATAACAGAAACAATTAAGCTATTAATGGTGAATCGAATCATATACGGCGTTTTCCTTAAATTCCATTTTTGGCCAAAATATGCTGGTCAGAAGACCTCAGTTTTAAGCATTTTTGGGTCCTTAATTGGGGATTTTTATGTCCTAATTTTAGGGACAACTCAAGGTTAAAAAAATGTATAACAGAAAAAATTAAGCTCTTAACGGTGAATCGAACCATATACGGCGTTTTGCTTAACTTCCTTTTTTGGCCAAAATATGCAGTTCAGAAGACCTAAG
>VNKC01000229.1:0-77988 GCA_008042775.1 Drosophila pectinifera
GGAGTCTTGAATTTCTAGCTTAATAAATGCCTAAAGGTAGAATATACTTTTAAGGTTCGTTCTTTTTCTTATGTCTAACAAACGCAACAGGTCTTCGGAAATAACTTTGTTATTCATAAGAAATTTAAATGAGATACGTTTATAATTAATATTTTTCATAATTAATTAAACTAAGGAAACCTTTTTGATTTTAGTTTATACCTTTATTAGTTTACTTTCTATATTAAATTCCTCTTTTATATCTTCGTGACTATTTCTGGTTCTTAGTATAAAAACTAATCTAATAATCAAATTCGTAGTTAGTTTTTTAATAATAACTTTGTTAAGATAAGATAAGATAAGAAATTTAAAAGTGTTACCTCTATAAAATTAATCAATATTTTTGATAAATAATTAAACTAAGGGAACCTTTATGATTTTTTAGTTTATAGCTTTATTGGCTTCCTTTTATATATTTAACTGTGTCTTCATATTTTAAACTGTTTTTATTCGTGACTATTTCTGGTTTATTTATAAGTATATAAACTAGTTTAATTAACCAAATTCGTAGTTAGCTTTCTAATAAAAACTTTGTTATTATTAAGAAATGAAAATGAGTTAGCTTTATAATCAATATTTTTCATAATTATTTGATATTTAAGGAAACCTTTTTGATTTTAGTTTATAGCTTTATTAGTTTACTATCTATATTAAATTGTTCCTTTATATTTTAAACTGTTTTTCTTCGTGATTATTTCTTGCTTCTCTTTAAGTATAAAAACTAGTTTAATTAACCCAACTCGTAGTCAGTTTTCTAATTATATATCTGGCCCGAAAATGCTTTTTATAAACTATCTTAAGGTGCTACTTAATTTTTTTGTAAAATGTACCTATTTATTGGGCATTAAACTTAATGGCTGGGATAATATGGCTTACAACATCGTAACCACCACCACCGATAATTAAAGCAAGCATTATTTTGTGTGTAGCAACAGTAGCAGCCACAGCATCCCAGAATTTATTACGTTTCAATTATGTATATGGGCAAATGTTGGCACAGCCAATTGGCAACGCATAAATCTCAGCCGGAGTGGCTGCTCTCTGCCCCCCAGCCCTTCCCGCTCCCACTAGCCTCTTGGCCAAGCTGTCAAATTAGCACGCCAGCAACTTGGCCATTAGCAGCGGCCACTGTTTGCCTTGGCAGCTCCCTGATCTGGCTAATCAGCTTCCTACTCCTTAAGCGGCGGCCTGGCCAACACGCCAGCAACATGTTGCTACACCTCGCTGTCTCGGCCCGGCAACCTTTGTGAGATATGGCAGCTCTGATTTATGCCAAGGGGTCCAATCAGTTCTTATCAGTTTCCCGCTTTCTATGGAAGTTACTAGCGACCCTCGCAGGTAAACAACTTTATCGTGGGTTCTTCCTACTTTGCCGTATTGACAGCAGCATTCTTGGTCTATTTGCTGGCGGAGAACCCGCTTTCCAATTGGCTTTACCTGGGATGTTGCTACACCTCGCTGTCTCTGCCCGGCAACCTTCGCGAGATATGGCAGCTCTGATTTATGCCAAGGAGTCCAATCAGTTCTTATCAGCTTCCCGCTTTCTATACTTTTTTCTGGAAGTTACTAGCGACCCTCGCTGGCAAACAACTTTATCATGGGTTCTTCCTACTTTGCCGTATTGACAGCAGCATTCTTGGTCTATTTGCTGGCGGAGAACCCGCTTTCCAATTGGATTTACCTAGGACTCTAAATTAAGATGAACAAATGGAGGGTTGCTTTACTGCCTGCTTGGCTGCTGCGTATTTCATATTCCGCAGCAGGCAGCAGGAGGCAGGAGCAGCAACTTAAGCTGCCCAGGCCATGTGTGTGGTCCTCTCTGTGCCTCGCCTGGCTAATGTTGCTCCTGCTCCTGCTGCTGCTGTTGTTGCTGCTGCTGTTGTTGCTGTTGTTGCTGCAACTTTGGTCGTTGTCCGTGCATAAATCGTGTGAAATATCGCATTTCGCGCATTTTCGCTTCGTGTTAACGAGTGTCACATACGCACACATGAAGACAATCGCCAGCAACAAGCATTTATTTGTCCTTTCTAGAGGAGAACCGAGGAGAATGTCGCTGTTGCTGTTGCAATAGCAATATTGCTACTTGGGCAAGTTGCTGTTGTCGCTGGGTTTGGGTTTGCTCTGGGCATTTGCATATTGACAGCGCTGTGTGATAATGCTGTTGACATTGATATAGCTTCAAAAGTCTGGCCAGCAGACTGTGCAACTGCTGTTGTTGCTGCTGGCAGTTGCTTGTTGCTCGTTGCTCGTTGCTCGTTGCTTGTTGCTTGTTGCTGGTTACTAGTTGCTGGTTGCTGGCTGGTGGCTGCTGGCTGCAACGCCCACCAAACAATTGACAGTCAACAACATGCCGGCGAGGCAGGCGAAAAAAAATTACACAAATAATGCTAAAAAGAGCGCTGAATCTGATAAAGTTGCGGCTGTTGCGCATGCGCATGTTGCACGCCTACAAAATCATGTTGCACGTCAGTCAAGCGCGCTTTTTTCCCTCAAAATATATGTGTGTGTGAGTGTGTGCTCTTGCGGCTCATTTAAATTCTGCAATGATTTTTGCCAAGTACTTCGGGAGTATTGCTTTTCAAGGCCGCCTTTCCGCCCCGCCTGTGTGTGTGTGGCCAACGCGGCTTGCAGGGGGCTTTGTGCTGACAGACGGCAGCCAAGAAGGCGGGCTAAGCCCAGATCGGATTTCCAGAACTACACACTAAGAAAATAATCCAATTCAAATGGTTATCTAAATTATTACAGCTAGGGTATTAAGCTAGATGTGGTCATCATCCTCAAGAAGAAATCTCTATTTAGTTCCAAGTATAGCCCAATTAATGAAGCTAATTAAAAGAGCTCACAGAGAGCCTCCCCCCTTTCTCACCGTGCACTTGGCTGGGCGGCAATTGATTCTTAAAAAACGCTGACAACTTACATGTTGCCGCAACATGTTGCCGCGTTGACAAATCGGCCGCATGTATCTACACATACTATGTTGTTGCAAGCGGATGCAAGCGGAAATTGGAAATTACGGCAAAAATGTTCTGGAGGAAAAAACGAGAGCAAACGCCCACCAAAAATAGGGGCTTGCGGGTAATCCCCTTTCGGGGAGACACAGAGAGAGGGGGAGCAACTAATAATCGCATAATACACGTACCAGGCTAATGATTAACCTGCATCATTATCGCTCCAAGATCTCAGATGCTCCTGCGCCTGGGCCTGCGCCCTTTCCTCACCCTTTTTTTTATATTCTTGTGCCCATCGAAAATTAGCTGCCGTATCTGCAGAAGCTCTTCCGAGTGGCCAAGATGCAGGGAGGGGGACGGAGTTTGGGCCTGGTTCGGGGGCAGGACAACAAAGCATCCTGCACTTTTACTCGCCCCATTCAAAAAGAAGGAGGAGGATGATGGCCCCAGGGCAATACCTGCAATCTGGCTTTATTTTATGCGCGGAGCGCGCTTAAAAATGCAGTCAACGTCTCCTTGGATGGGGCACAGACAGGAACCTGCCGCTTAGGCGAATGCCTCACGGGCCCCAAAAAGGCAAACGGCCCGACAACAGCAACATCCACAGCAGCAGCAGCAACAGCAGCAGCACAGCAGCAACATCCACAGCGGCAGCAACAAATGGCACTAAAAAAAACCATCACAGGAGAAAATTCACTGCATCCTCCCACTTTTTGCTCGGTACGCGAATGTTGCCTCTAGATGGGCCTATTATGTTGCTGCTGTTGCTGTTGCTGCTGTTGCTGTTGCTGTTGCTGATGTTGCTGCTGCTGCTGTTGCTGCTGCTGTTGCTGCTGCTGCTGCTGCGACTGTTGCTGCTGCTGCTGCTCTCGATGTTCCTGCTTGTTGTTCGCCAATCATTAAATGCGTTTTCATACACTCGATTTCGGTTTTAGTTTTGCTTTTTTATGCGGGAGTTGCCGCCGCCGCCGCTGGGATTTTTGATTTATGAAGCAGCAAATGAGTTCGCGAAAGGAGAGCACGACCGAGGCTGGCATCCAGAATCGAAAATGTATATCAAGTAAGTATACACCCACACTTCCGGCTGTAAATTGAATTGAGGGCGTGGCCGAGAGCCCCTTTTTTGTTCGAAATGGAAGTGGAAACGGAATGTGGCCTGCGGGCAAGCCACATAATTATGCGCATGTTGCAAGTTGCTGCTGTGTCTGTGGCCAAACATCAAAGTGCCAGGCAGCCAAGGCAACGACGACAAATCGTTGAAAGTTACAGTTTAAGTTGCTGCCGCAGCAGCAACAACTGCTGCTGCTGCCAATCACCGCAGCAGCAGTAGCAGTAGCAGCAGGCAGCAGATAATCAGAATTCCAGCATTTTCACCTGTTGCCCGGACTTGTGCAGCTTGACATGTGCCGCACATGCCGCGCTGCCATTTGTCTGCACTTTAATGATGCGCCACATCTAACTGCAATTGCCACAGCAGCAGCAACAGCAACAGCAACACTGCTAGCAGCAACATTCAGCATTTACTGAGTGCACACAGAAAAAATGCAGAATATTCTGCACAACATTAAGTGCAATGATTTCCTGATTTAAGAGAGTTCATAAAGGAAAGAGTGATATTAAATAGCTAAACTACTGACTGATGAATCCCTTACACTTGGGCACCATTAAGAAAAAAAGGTAATAAAAACTAAATAAGTTATTTACCGAATATTTGATGTCTTCTGGAGAGCGTATTATGGCCAACAATGATTTGATAGCCAAATGTCGTATATCTTTCGAGTCGCCGTTAAAATCTTAATTATTTAAAAATAAAATTCGTTAAAAAAATGAGAAAAAAAATTTGGCCGATTTTTCAAAATTTTATAAGGGGTTACCTCATTAAAATTGTCAAAAATTGACAAAAAATTTATTTTCTTAAATTTCTAAACTCAATATGCAGATTAATTTACCAACTACAAACTAATATAAAAATGCTTTCCGAACTAAAATTAAGGCTGTTTTGGCCAAGTTATGGCTATGTTTAGTTTTAAGGATACAAAAATTCGCATACGTGAGGTCTTCTGGAGAGCATAATTTGGCCAAAAATGGAATGACAGCCAAATGCTATGTATATTCCGAATCGCCGTTAAAATCTTAATTATTTAAAAATAAAACTCTTTAAACAAATGAGAAAAAAAATTGGACAAATTTTTCAAAATTTTATAAGGGGTTACATCATTAAAATTGTCAAAAATTGACTTCAAATTTATTTTGTTAAATTTCTTAACTCAATATGCAGTTTAATTAACCAACTAAAAACTAACATGGAAAAGCTTTCCGATTTGTAATTAAGACTGTTTTGGCCAAGTTATGGATATTTTTAGTTTTAAGGACCCAAAAATTCGCATACTTGAGGTCTTCGGAAGAGCATAATTTGGCCAAAAATGGACTGACAGCCAAATGCCATGTATATTCCGAATCGCTGTTTTCAAGGCTGTTTTGGCCAAGTTATAGTTATTCTTAAGTTTGATTTTTCCAAAAATTAGGATATAAAAATGCCAATTTAAGGACCCAAATATCCGCATACTTGAGGTCTTCTGGAGAGCATAATTTGGCCAAAAATGGAATGACAGCCAAATGTCATTTATATTCCGAATCGCCGTTAAAATCTTAATTATTTAAATATTAAATATTAAAAAAAAATGAGATAAAAATTTTGGCCGATTTTTCGAAATTTTATAAGGGGTTACATCATTAAAATTGTCAAAAATTGATCAAAAAATTTATTTTCTTAAATTTCTAAACTCAATATGCAGATTAATTAACCAACTAAAAACTAATATAAAACAGCTTTCCGAACTAAAATTAAGGCTGTTTTGGCCAAGTTATGGATATTTTTAGTTTTAAGGATTCAAATATACGCATACTTGATGACTTCTGAAGAGCATAATTTGGCCAAAAATGGAATGACAGCCAAATGCCATATATATTCCGATCCGCTGTTTTTAAGGCTGTTTGGGCCAAGTTATGGTTATTCTTAAGTTTGATTTGTTCAAAAATTAGGATATAAAAATGCCAATTTAAGGACCCAAATATCCGCATTCTTGAGGTCTTCTGGTTGGCATAACTTCGCCAAAAATGGAATGACAGCCAAATGCCGTTTATATTCGGAATCGCCGTTAAAATCTTAATTATTTAATAATAAAATATTGAATAATTAGAATAAAAAAATTTTGGTCGATTTTTCAAAAAAATGTAAGGGGTTTCATCATTAAAATTTTCAAAAATTGAATAAAATTTTATTTTCTTTTATTCTTAAAGTAGGTATGAAGATTAATTAACCAAATAAAATCTAACAAGGAATAGCTTTTCGATTTGAAATTAAGGCTGTTTTGGCCAAGTTATGGTTGATTTGTTGATTTAATTTGTTCAAAAAATTAGTGTATGTAGCCTTATATATCTATATATATGTTATTGAGTTCGTTCTGACACTTTAACTAATACTTATACCAGACCATCAGTCCCGAGAATAACACA
This sequence comes from Drosophila pectinifera, assembly GCA_008042775.1. Classification (NCBI taxonomy): domain Eukaryota; kingdom Metazoa; phylum Arthropoda; class Insecta; order Diptera; family Drosophilidae; genus Drosophila; species Drosophila pectinifera. The sequence goes on from VNKC01000229.1 coordinate 6,504, forward strand.
CATACCACCACATATCTTCCTGGAACTACCAGAGCTCAGAAGTGGGTGAGTTCTCCCACCAAGTTTATTGAGTTCTTTACCAAAATCGGCTGGGCCTACGTCTTTAACACTCTTTAGGTAGCCAGTAGACCTCGTCCTCAGAGAGACCAGGACCAGGCAGTACAGGACATGGCCGACACTGACATTATTCAACGGATAAAGTCTAGTTTTGGAAACCCCATCAGCCTGGAAGCTCTCTATATACTCTCTCAGTATACCAAAAGCCTAACCATAAGTAAAAAATTAAAGAAATACGCCTGGAAGCCAAGAAACTCGCTTAGTAGACTTCTAGCCTCCGCGGAAGACTTAGTTTTTCTCTGGTGCATTTTAGATTTGGCTTTTGCAAAGACAGAAAGGAACCCAGGTGGGCCCCACACAATGAGGCAGGGAGTGAGATAGGTTGGGACTTGACTTAGAAACCGTGGAGTGTCCGCAGTGCAGAGTCGGTGGATTTATGGTGGCAAGTGCCATAAATCGGGCGGGGGGAGGGCACTTGAAAAATGCCCGTTGTGGCCACACTAATTAGTTTGCCCAAGAGCCTCCGGCGATTGCATAATTTAGGTAGCCAGCTCCGGCTCCTACTCCTGCTCCCTCGCCGCGGCGAACAACGCCCACACAACAGAAGGAGAGCTGGGTTTCCTGGAAGGAGTCGCCGCTCTGGGCCATGCTAATACCGCCACCCTTCCTGGAAGCTGGCCAGATCCAGATCCAGATCCCAGAGATCAGGGCAGCGGCAGCAGCCGTTACCCGAGGGATCTGTGATCCACATTTGCATAATTGCAGACCAAAGTCGGCGCTGACTTCCCCTCTCTGAAAAGAAATCGAAAAAAGAACACTGAAATTATTCCCTTCCGAGTGATTTAAGTTTCCTGAAATGAAGCGAGCAAAGGGGAAGTTGGCCAACCATCGTGGCTTAGACCAGGAGCTGCCCCTTCACCAGAGGTTGCTGGGCGGCGTTCAGAGGAGTTTCGGGTGAGCCAGGTTGGTAGACAGCAGGAATCTCTCCTAGTCATAGGGAATCTCTCCTAGATCGCCAGTGGCCCTGCAGGTGGAGTTGCCCCAGGATGAGGACAGTTACATGACGTAAGATCAGCTCTATATATAATCGGAGCTCACCTATGAATAATACCCATACTCTCAGGGACCTAGAGGCCTTCATCAATGTCCTAAAGTGTACCTTTGGCACGGGCTGCCTGGCCATGCCGCGAGCTTTCCTGAATGCCGGCTGGTTGACCGGGCTTATAATGACGGTTGTCCTGGGCTCCTTTGTGGTCTATGCCATGCACGTTCTGGTAGCTACTCAGCATCATCCCTATAAGATCCCTGTAAGATCAACCCACCTTACATTTCCAGCTAAATGACATTAATGCCTTGGAAAAACGCTTCGGAAAAACCCTGATTAGCTATGGGGAGAGCATGGAAGTGGCTGTGGGCAATGGACCCAGAAGGTACCAGTTTCTGGCCAGGCCCATGCGGTTAGTTTGGATTCAGATAAGATCTGGGCTTGCACCTACGAAGGACCTATCTTCCCCAGTTACCTAGTGGACATCCTGCTCTCCTCGTATCACTTCGGAGTAGACTGCGTCTATGTGGTTTTCATAGCCAAGATCTTGAAGAATCTGGGCGACATATACCTCTGGCCCTTGGATGTGAGGCTCTATATGGCTCTGCTTCTACCGCCCTTGATCTTGACCTTCACTATACGCAAGCTCAAGCGCTTAGTGCCACTTGCCTTGGTGTCCAACATAATGATAGCTATTGGTGGGTCATTCCTGGCTAATTCACTCTTTAGATGTTTTAGATTTTGTAACCCAACAGGCTTCGTCATCACAATGAGCTACCTGCTCCGGGATCTGCCCGAGTTCAGTGAACTTCAGCCCGTGCAGCCATTGGGGAGCTTACCCCTAGTCTTCGGAACTCTTCTCTTTTCCATTGAGTCGGTCGGAGTGGTGAGTTTGAACAGGGATTGTTTAAGGAGCAACTCCTGGAGTACCCAATGCCTTCTAGATATTGGCCCTGCGTCTCAGCATGCGGACACCCGGGGACTTCTTGGGAACCTGCGGGGTCCTGAATCGGGGCATGGCCGTGGTAATAATCTTCTACGCGGGCTTTGGATTCTTTGGCTACTGGCATTATGGCCAGGAGACGGCAAGCTCAGTTCTGCACAATCTGCCCAGCGATGAAATGTGAGTGATCATGATCTTTGACATAGTCTAGCTATATATCCAACTTAACCCCCTAGCGCCACCCAGGTTGTGGCGGGATTGTTCGCTGTGGGAATCTTCTTTAGCTACGCCCTGCAGGGCTACGTGACAGTGGACATCATCTGGCATGGCTACCTGGAGCCGGAGATGGCGGATGACGACTCCAAGACCGTGGAGTACCTCGTGCGAATCGCCTTGGTGATCGCCTCGGTGCTGGTGGCCATCCAATACCCGGACTTCGGGCTGCTGCTCGCCTTCGTGGGCTCCTTTTGCCTGGCCCAGCTGGGTCTCATCTTTCCGGGCATCGTGGATCTCTGCGTCCGGTATGAGGATGGCTACGGGCCCGGAAGGATCCTACTCTGGCGATCGATGCTCTTCATCGCCGGTGGTCTGGCCGGCTGTGTGGCCGGCACAGTGTCCACCCTGCGAAACCTTAGTGAGCAATATCCCATTATGAGGTGATAAGTCTCGAGGGCCATGTATCTTAATATATTTATCTTATATTTGCTTGTAAATGTGATCTATAGCTTCTGTATTTGTTTATCTTCCACCCATTGTAACTAATGTCATGGATATATGTATAGGCTTACTCATTCCCACACTGATTTTGGCCAGTTAACATCAAACCAAATAAAACATAAAACATTAAAAAAGAAAAACTCATTTAAAATTTATATAGTTATGGCCGATAAAGGGTAAAGACCAATTTACAATTGTTTGCATATTAAGCTTGTCTTCCACAGAGGCTACGATCCGTATGAGAACCGAAATGTTGACTCCCCGATATCGTAAGACTTGCTTAAGCATTCCTATTTATATAATCCATCTATAGCTTTTACTCCCGATTCGACTAGCAATTTTGGGGCCTTTGTGGCGGTGATAAAGTGTGTTTGTGGGGTGGGAATCCTGGCCCTACCCTTGGCATTTTACTACGCTGGCATCGTCAATGGCTTAGTCCTGCTCCTGGTGCTCACCATCCTTCTCGTCCATGGTATGCAGTTGATAGTAAGTACTATAGGGAGAACCAAGTGGGGCATAGATGGGCGCCCCTTTCGAGTCTGGGAGCCTGATAAAGAACCTACTCCAAAGCACAATCAATTTTATCCACAGATATCTAGCATGGTGGAGTGCTCCCGCCGAATGCAAGTCGGCTGCGCCACCTATCCGGAGTCGGTGGTCTTCTCCTTCAGACAGGGCCCCAGGTGCTGCGAGTGCTGGGCCACGGCCGGAGGCTTCATAGTCGATGGGGTGATGTGCTTCTCCCACTTCGGAACTTGCGTGGTCTACATCGTCTTCGTGTCTGTTGACTTCAAGCAGATCATGGACCATTATACCCAGGAACTGGATGTGCGCATCTACGTGGTGATATTCGGACTTCTGAGCATCCCCCTCTTCCTGATCCGGACGCTCGGCAAGCTGCTGTCCGTCAACCTGCTGGCCAACTGCTTGGTTTACTTCGGCTTCCTCTTCATGTTCTACTTCCTGTTCCTGGGTCTGCCTCCGATCATGGACCGCCAAGTCGTATTCGGCGAGCTGCAGAAGATGGGCCTCTTCTTCGGCATCGTCCTGTTTTCAGTGAGCTCCGTGGGAGTGGTAAGTCTGCTGGCCGATCGCCGAGCTCATGGAACTCGAAGTGACAAGATCACCCACAGATGCTGGCCATCGAGTCGAAGATGGAAACTCCCCAGGACTTCCGCGGGTGCTGTGGTACCCTCGTCATGTCCATCGCTGTGGTCCTGATCATGTACATCGTCTTCGGACTCTTCGGCTACTGGCGGTACGGGGACCAAGTGGCCAGTAGTATTACCTTCAACCTGCCAACCAGTCAGCCGTGAGTTTACCAATGATCTTTATGCCGGATCTATGTATTTGAATGTATTTCTTCTCAGAGTTGCGCTGGTCTCCAGAAGCCTGATTGCCATTTCCGCCTTCATGACGTACCCGCTGTCCGGATACGTGGTCATCGACATCATTATGAACCACTACTGGAACCGGGAGGGCCAACTGAGGCGCCCCAAGCTCAAGGAGTACATCCTCCGCGTAGTGTTTGTCCTCCTGACCACTTTAGGCGGGGTGCTGATCCCCTGTTTGGTTCCTCTGATCTCGCTGGTTGGTGCCTTCTCCATCTCCTTGCTGAACCTCATTTTCCCGGCGTTCATGGAAATCTGTCTATACTATCCGCCGGAGTTCAACTACGGCAGGCGCAGGTGGAGGCTGTGGAAGGACCTGCTCCTCGTCATCATTGGCACCTTAATTGTCACATACGGCACCTACCTGTCAATCCGGGAGATGATCGAGACCTATGGCAGCGGCAACCGCATCCCGACCACTGGGACCACAGGCACCGATGCTCCTGACACTACCATCGCGGATAACACCACCATGGCAGGAGCAGATAGCGCCTTTAGGTTCCTGCGAGTCTAAGCTTACCTTTAGGCGAAACCATTAATTAAGGGAAATTTATATATGTGAAATTTTCGTACTGACCTTACACCTTAAGTTAATTTTGGATAATGACACTTGAATCATTGCGAGTAGAGGGATATTTGATATGCTTTTTACTGCCACATAACACCCAGCTAACTAAATTAGGAAATAAATGAAAAGATTACATAAATGATTCGCCCTTGAGGACTTGAGTTTTCTGAAATGGAGTCTCCTGGGAAGTCTCAGTGATAGCTGGCCCCTTATGAGGTGCTTTACCCATGTACTGCTAGACTTGGAGCCAGCCTCCATAGACCTCTTTTAACCTATCTATTGAGAACCTTTCCTACTTGACTACCTACTTACCTTGCTAGTAATATCATGCCACAAACATCAAACATTTTTAAAAATTAGTTCCCTTTTCAAATTTATTTAGTTATGGCCGATAAAGCGTAAGGAGTAATTGCCCCCTATCTGAATCTTGTAGTAAGTTTCTCTTCCACAGAGGCTTCAATCCGTACGACAATCGAAATGTTGACTCCCCGATATCGTACGTTAATTCTGTATTTTTCTTGTGCTCATATATGTAGTAATCTCCATTTATTTAGGAACTGTGGGGCCTTTGTGTCGCTATTAAAGTGTGTTATTGGAACGGGAATCCTGGCCCTACCCTTGGCATTTTACTACGCTGGCATCGTCAATGCCACAATCCTGCTCATAGTGGTCACTTTCATGCTCACTCATGGCATGCAGTTGCTGGTAAGTTCCCTTGAGGGAGCCCAGAGCTACTGAGTGCCCATCTCTGTAAATGAAATGTAATCTGTAAGTAAATTCTTATATAGATATATAGCATGGTGGAGTGCTCTCGGCGAATGCAAGTCGGCTATGCTACCTTTCCGGACTCCATGGTCTACTCCTTAAGGCAGGGTCCAAGTTGCTTCAAGTGCTGGGCCAGGGCCGGAGGCTACTTCGTTGACGCGGTGCTGGTCATGTGCTACGCTGGGATCTGTGTAGTCTACATTGTCTTCGTGGCCTCCAACTTAAAACAGATCATAGACTACTATTGCCAAGAACTGGACGTGCGCATCTACGTGGTGATCGTTGGACTCCTTCTCATCCCCCCCTTCCTGATCCGGTCGCTCAAGTGGCTAGTGCCCTTCAATATGGTGGCCAACGTCCTCATCTACACCGGCTTCCTCGTGATTTTTTACTACCTGTTCACAGGTCTGCCTTCGATATCGGAACGCCACATCTTCTTCGGAGATCTTAAGAATATGGGTCTCTTCTTTGGCATCGTCCTGTTCTCCGTCACCTCCGTTGGAGTGGTAGGTCTGCCCTGTGATCGGTGAGGATATGGCAGCTGAAATAATATCCTTTACAGACGCTGGCCATCGAGGAGAAGATGGCGAAGCCCCAGGACTACCTCGGTTGGTTTGGTATCCTCTCCTGGGCCAGCTTTGTGGTATGGGTCTCGTACACCCTCTTTGGATTCTTTGGCTACTGGCGTTTCGGGGACAAATTGTACGGCAGTGTTTCCCTCAATCTGCCCACCGACCAACCGTGAGTTCTCCATTGAAAATGCATCCCAGATTGAGGGTACTATCTCTAAGCCGGATACTCTTCTGTTTCAGTGCTGCGCAGGCCGCCAAGATCCTGATCGCCGCAGCCATCTTCCTGTCGTACCCGCTTTCCGGATACGTGGTCATCGACATCATTATGAACCACTACTGGAACCGCAGTGGTCAACTAGGACGTCCGAAGCTCAAGGAGTACATCGTGCGCATTGTGTTTGTCCTCCTGACCACTTTAACCGGGGTACTGGTCCCCAATCTGGGTCCGCTGCTTTCGCTGGTTGGTGCCTTCACCATCTCCATGCTGAACCTAATTTTCCCGGCGGTCATGGAAATCTGTCTATACTATCCCCCGGAGTACAACTACGGCAGGTGTAGGTGGAAGCTGGTGAAGGACCTTCTCCTGGTTATTGTGGGCTTCTTCATATTGATCCTGGGCACCGTCTTCTCCATTTTGGCCATGATCGCGGAATATGGGGGTGGCGGCAGCAAGACCACCAAAGGCACCGATACCACCACCACTACCGATGGCTCCACTATGGCGGATAACCCCACCACTGCTCTGGCAGTATCCGCAGCAGACAGCGCCTTTAGGGTCCTGCGTATGGCACACTCCTTGAATCCCTAGTCTGAACAGGAGTTCAGGGGATTTTCAAGATTTATTGCAACAGGAAGGAATTGGTTCCATCTTTTTTTATAGCAACAGGAAGGAATGGGTTCCTTTTTGCTGCAATTATTCTTGGAAGGGTTTTTTTTTTACAAAATGTATTTCTTGGGAAACTTTCTCACAGCCTTTGCGCCTTAATATGACTTTGAGTATATTCACTTGCAGACTTTCTGTGTCTAAGAATTATTTATATGCTAAATTATAGGCTTCAAAATTAACCATTCTGTATCAGAAAATATGTAAGTGTTCATCAAAGAGGGAAAATAAATCATTCTAAAAAAGAGTTTACTCTATTCTGGCCTTTTCGGAAGCTGCACTGGTCTAACAGCTTACCACTGGCCGTGAACAGGAATGGAAATTGGTCTTTGTCATTCTTCCACCATTGGAGTACCTATAAGTCCTCGATGCGAGCAATATCAACAATTTTATAAGTTTAAATTTCTTAAAATAATTCGAAAATAATTTATATATTTCTTGTTTGGGTGAAACTATTTGTTCTATTTTTAATATAATAAAAAGTGTTCTATCCAAATATCGGACGATACACCGTATCCCAGATTTTTACAGTACTTTGCAGTTAAAAATGAATGAATTCAAGCAGGTCTCTAGTACAAGTAACAGGGGTACCATATTACATTTAAACCCATTCTTTCGGAAACAATGCTTTCATTTAATATTGTTAAAAGCATAAAGAAACATTATTATATATATATCTACTATCATCTAGGATATGATATGATATATAATATGGTCTCTTACCATGAACATATCAATCGGATCACTCGGTCATTACCAAGTATTTCATAGATATAAAATACTATTCTAAAGTTGCTTTTAATTAAGAAGGCAGTACAGTTCAAGGACCTCGACCAGTTAGAGTTTTCTTTCTTCGAGCCGTTCGGTCACCCGGTGCCATCCCCACGTGACATGGGACATCATATTCCATAGATGCATATTCCACTCAGAGGTAATATGTCCCGGGAACCAAGAATTGTGATATAGTTCTCATATATTTGCTTGTAAATGTGATCTATCTAAAGCGTTGTACAGGACGAAAGAGAGCTAAAAGTATCTTTAATCTCGCCCCTATAGCATCTGTATTTGTTTATCTTCCACCCATTGTAACTAATGTCATGGTGATATGTATAGGTTTACTCATTCCCACACTGATTTTGGCCAGTTAACATCAAACCACATAAAACATAAAACCTTAAAAAATAAAAACTCATTTAAAATTTATATAGTTATGGCCGATAAAGGGTAAGGAAGAATTCACAATTGTCTGCTTTATATAGTAAGCTTGTCTTCCACAGAGGCTACGATCCGTACGAGAACCGAAATGTTGACTCCCCGATATCGTAAGACTTGCTTGAACATTCCTATTTATATAATTCATCTATAGCTTTTACTCCTGATTCGACTAGCAATTTTGGGGCCTTTGTGGCGGTGATAAAGTGTGTTTGTGGAGTGGGAATCCTGGCCCTACCCTTGGCATTTTACTACGCTGGCATCGTCAATGGCTTAGTCCTGCTCCTGGTGCTCACCATCCTTCTCGTCCATGGTATGCAGTTGATAGTAAGTACGATAGGGAGAACTAAGTTGGGCATAGATGGGCACCCCTTTCGAGTCTGGGAGCCTACTTCAAAACACAATCACTTTTATCCACAGATAAGTAGTATGGTCGAGTGCTCCCGCCGAATGCAAGTCGGCTACGCCACCTATCCGGAGTCGGTGGTCTTCTCCTTCAGACAGGGCCCCAGGTGCTGCGATTGCTGGGCCACGGCAGGAGGCTTCGTGGTCGACGGGCTGATGTGCTTCTCCCACTTCGGAACCTGTGTGGTGTACATCGTCTTCGTGTCCGTTGACTTCAAGCAGATCATGGACCATTATACCCAGGAAGTGGATGTGCGCATCTACGTGGTGATAGTCGGACTCCTGAGCATCCCCCTCTTCCTGATCCGGACGCTCGGCAAGCTGCTGTCCGTCAACCTGCTGGCCAACTGCTTGGTTTACTTCGGCTTCCTCTTCATGTTTTACTTCCTGTTCCTGGGTCTGCCTCCGATAACGGACCGCCACGTGGTATTCGGCGAGCTGCAGAAGATGGGCCTCTTCTTCGGCATCGTCCTGTTTTCAGTGAGCTCCGTGGGGGTGGTAAGTCTGCTAGCCCATGGAACTCGAAGTGATAAGTGATAAGATCACTCACAGATGCTGGCCATCGAGTCGAAGATGGAAACTCCCCAGGACTTCCGCGGGTGCTGTGGAACCCTCGTCATGTCCATCGCTGTGGTCCTGATCATGTACATCGTCTTCGGACTCTTTGGCTACTGGCGGTACGGGGACCAAGTGGCCAGCAGTATTACCTTCAACCTGCCAACCAGTCAGCCGTGAGTCTGTCATTGATAGTTTACCAATGATCTTTATGCCGGATCTATGTATTTGCATGTATTTCTTCTCAGTGTTGCGCTGGTCTCCAGAAGCCTGATTGCCATTTCCGCCTTCATGACGTACCCGCTGTCCGGATACGTGGTCATCGACATCATTATGAACCACTACTGGAACCGGGAGGGCCAACTGAGGCGCCCCAAGCTCAAGGAGTACATCCTCCGCGTAGTGTTTGTCATCCTGACCACTTTAGGCGGGGTGCTGATCCCCTGTTTGGTTCCGTTGATCTCGCTGGTTGGTGCCTTCTCCATCTCCCTGCTGAACCTCATTTTCCCGGCGCTCATGGAAATCTGTCTATACTATCCGCCGGAGTTCAGCTATGGCAGGTGCAGGTGGAGGCTGTGGAAGGACCTGCTCCTCGTCATCATTGGTACCTTCATAGTCACATACGGCACCTACCTGTCTCTTAGGGAGATGGTCGAGACCTGGGGCAACTGCAACCGCATCCCGACCACTGGCACCACAGGCACCGATGCTCCTGCCACTACCATCGCGGATAACACCACCATGGCCGCAGCAGATAGCGCCTTTAGATTCCTGCGAGTCTGAGCTTACCTTTAGGCGGAACCATTAATTAAGGGATATTTATATAAGTGAAATTTTCGTACCGACTTTACACCTTTAGTTAATTTTGGATAATGACACTTGAATCATTGCGAGTAGAGGGATATTTGATATGCTTTTTACTGCCACATAACACCCAGCTAACTAAATTAGGAAATAAATGAAAAGATATAAATGATATAAATGATTCGCCTTCTGGAGACTTGGGTTTTCTGAAATGGAGTCTGGACGGATCAGTGTCCACTTGGGAAGCCCCAGATAGAGCTAGCCCCTTATGAGGTGATTTAGATGTCCGTATGAACACCTCGATCTCAGAGGCTATGAGAGCTCGAGCTACCAGACTTGGAGCCAGCCTCCTCATAGAATCCGCTCTTCTTTTAATAAGAAACCCAACAAACTCCTTCCCTACCTTTTGAGAACCTTTCCTACTTGACTAGCTACTTACCTTGCTAGTAATGTCATGCCACAAACATCAAAGTGGCCCCTTATTATACATTTGTAAAAATTAGTTCTCTTTTCAAATTTATTTAGTTATGGCCGATAAAGAGTAAGGAGGGTTTCCCACTGTCCCAATAGTGTAGTAAGCTTATCTTCCACAGAGACTATAATCCGTACGAACATCGAAATGTTGATTCTCCGATATCGTATGTTAATGTTAATTCTATAATTTTTCTTGTGCTGATATAGTAATCGCAATTTATTTAGGAACTGTGGGGCCTTTTTGTCTATATTGAAGAGTGTGATTGGAACGGGAATCCTGGCCCTACCCTTGGCTTTTCACTACGCTGGCATAGTCAATGCCATAATCTTGATCATAGTGGTCACCTACATGCTCATTCATGGCATTAAGTTGCTGGTAAGTTCACTTGGGTGTTACATAGTCTCGGTACCGGGTATACACTGACTTGGGAGCCCAAAGCCCTACCAAGTGCCCCCCCCCTGTTTTAAGTAACCTCTTCGGTGACAATTTCTCCGCGCAGATATATAGCATGGTGGAGTGCTCTCGCCGAATGCAAGTCGGCTATGCTAGCTTTCCGCAGTCCATGGCCTACGCCTTCAGGCAGGGCCCCGACTGCTTCAGGTACTGTGCCCGGGCCGGAAGCTACTTCGTTAACGCGGTGCTGGCCTTGTCCCACTATGGCATCTGTGAGGTTTACATTGTGTTCGTGGCCACCAACATAAAACAAGTCATCGACTTTTATGGCGACGATGTGGATGTGCGCTACTACGTGGTGTTCGTTGGTGTCCTCACCATCCCGCCCTTCCTGATCCGGCCGCTCAGGTGGCTGGTGCCCTTCAATCTGGTGGCCAACATCCTCATCTACTCCGGCCTCTTCGTGATGTGCCACTACCTCTTTAGAGATCTGCCTTCCCTATATGAACGCTGTATCGTATTCGGCGATGTTAAGAATATGGGCCTCTTCTTCGGCACTGTCCTGTTCTCCGTGAGCTCCGTGGGAGTGGTAAGTCTGCCGGGTGATCGGTGAGGATATGGTAGCTGATATAGGAACTCTTCCTTTGCAGAAACTGGCCATCGAGGCGAAGATGGCGCACCCCCAGGACCTCCTCGGTTGGTTTGGTATCCTCGACTGGACTATCTTTGTGGTTGGACTCACGTACGTCTTTTTTGGATTCTTTGGCTACTGGCGATACGGGGACCAAGCGGCTTCCAGTATTTCCCTTAACCTGCCAAACAATGAAGTGTAAGTTGGCCATTGAGAACTGATCAATAACAATCTTTAATGCCGGAACTATGTATATTTTTTAAGTATTGCGCAGGTCTCCAGAATCCTGATTGCCATTGCCGTCTTCCTGACATACCCGCTGTCCGGATACGTGGTTGTCGACATCATTATGAACCACTGCTGGAACCGCAGTGGCACGATGACCAATGCGAAGCCCAAGGAGTCCATCGTCCGCATTGTGTTTGTCCTCCTGACCACCTTGAACGGGGTACTGGTCCCCAACCTGGCTCCTCTGCTCTCCCTGGTTGGTGCCTTCTCCATCTCCATGCTGAACCTCATTTTCCCGGCGGTCATGGAAATCTGTCTGTACTATCCGCCGGCGTACAGCTACGGCAGGTGTAGGTGGAGGCTGTGGAAGGACATTACTCTTGTCTTTGTGGGCTTCATCATATTGATCGAGGGCACTCTCTTCTCCATTGTGACCATGGTCGAGGAATATGGCGGTGGCAGCAGCAAAACCAAGGCAACCGATACCGAAATCTTCGTGGATAACACCCACTTCGGAAGAACCGGAGCCACCACCGCCCTGGCAGTAACTACGGCAGATAGCTCCCTTAGGTTCTCCTGAGCTCCTTAATGGTTCTTTCCTGCGGCATTATTCTTGGAAGGTTTTAGTTTGTACCTCTATATAACTTTAAGTATTTTAAATTGCAAACTTATATATTTTATATGCTTTTTACGGGCAAACTACTCGCCCTGAACTTCCGTTTTGCAAACCAACTAATTTATAGTCATTTTAATCAAAAATAAAACTGAGACTTCCCTTATAACCTTTCAGTTTTAGAAAGTGTATAGATATCACTGACATCTATCCATTTTAAATACATGCCTTTTGCAGTTATGTTGTCATAGTATTAAATATTTATTATTGGCATTGTAAAATTATTTTATTGACATAATAGTCCGCTCTTAAGTCGCTTCTAATTAAGCCTGCAGTAAAGTGAGTAAATGCTTCTGACGAGCCTCATTAAGGACCCCTCCCAGTTGGAGTTGGCTTTCCTTGGGCTGTCCAGTCATCCCATCCCGGCGCCATTCCCGCAGGTCAACCTCCCACTGATTTAACCTCCTGACTTAACCAGGGGGCCAGGAAATGGCTCTGGCAGGCTTGGCGGGGTAATTCCCTCATTAGCCGCCCCGGCGGTGGGAGTGGTGAATGGACGGCATGCGGCATGTGGCATGCGGCATGCGGCATGTGCAGCCTGCAACCTGCAGCAGCAGCAGCAGCCTGCAACCTGTAAGCCTGTTTCAGCACACGTCTGCTCCGTCAGTCGACGAGTCAGCCCCACTTAACGATGTGCTCCGGAATTTATGCCGATATGGTAATGCATATACGCAGCGACTCCGACTCCGTCTCCAACTCCGACTCCGACTCGAACTGGGACTGGGACTGGGAGTTGGAGTCTGGATCTCGGATCGGGACTGCCTCATTATGCCATTGATGGACTGCAGTTGAGCATTGGATTGCGTAATTTATTGTTTTGGGTCTTTCGGCCCCGATAAACTGGTGTTGGCCACTCGATTCCCGGCTTGGCCAAAAACGGGCAATGGGTCCGACATCGCCGACATCTGTTTGCTGTCATTTGTGTGGCATTTTTTGCCAACGCCTGCCGGCAATCTCACTTTCCGCCGGGGGATTTCCATGGGAGCCCATTTAAGGCTCTAATTAGCTACGCAGCCAGCATGCAAAGCGATTTCCATCTAATGGTTTCCAGCGAAACGCGAGCCACACGTGCAAGTATCTCTAACTCCGTCTCCATCTCCGCCTTTGCTTCCAAGTCCAAGTTCCATTATTCTATTCCCTACCTAGTCCGGAATAGCCCATCCAATCCCTCCCAGCGCGGAGGTCAGCAGGTTAAGCAGCGGATGGAATAGAAACTGAAGAGTTCTGCGTAGACTGTGATTGCAGCCAGAGTGCAACAAATCATTTCCCATAGCCCGGTGACGACACGGAGAGAAACTACAGCTAGTTACAGCTTCAATAATAAAATATATAATATATAATATATAAATATATATATAGATTTTTTATTATACTTAATTATTACAATCCCAGGGGTTAAATTTCCTTTAAGATAGCGCAATACTTCTAGCTATATCTCAATATACAAAAGAGTTTACTTAACTAAAATAAGGTTCTCTTAAAATGCTTCCAGATAGATTTTTGTACTTAATAGATATCCCTTTTTTAATGATAAATAAAAAGGTGTTAAATTTCCTTTAAGATAACACAATACTTACTATATACTATATATATACTATCTATATCTTAATATACAAAAGAGTTTACTGAAATAAATTGAGGTTCTCTTAAATTGCTTTCAATTAGGTTTTTGTACTTAAAAGGTATCCCTTTTTAAATGATAAATAAACACCGCCTATCCTTGGCCCATTTTCTATTTTTAATTATTTAAAGTGATAAATAAGCAGGTGTTAAATTTTCATTAAGATAACACAATACTCCTAGCTATATCTTAATATACAATTGAGTTTACTTAAATAATGTGGGGTTCTCTTAAATTGCTTCCGGATAGATTTTTGTACTTAAAAGATATCCCTTTTTAAATGATAACTAAACACCGCCTATCCTTGGCTTATTTTCTCTATTTAATTTTAGTAATAAATTTAAGATAACATAGAGATCAGAAGGTGATCAATTTTTCTCTCCGTGCAGCCAAGAAAGATCTGCGAGGCAGCCAATTTGTGTTCCGTTGCTTTGCCGTTTGTATAAATCAATTGGCAATGAGGCAAGTACGGCTGGGGCATGGGGATTGGGGACTGACTGGGACCGAGATTCTACTCCTCGAGACGCGACATCACGCTGTGCGGTGTCTATCCTATAAATTGCGCAAAATCCCCCACTAAACTTCCCCAAGTCCCCCTGCAAGTCCTCGCGATCTCTAATGCGTTATGTGCCATGTGTTTGGACTAGGATCTTTTCACTTGTTCGCGGTGCGTGCACTGGGCCTGTGATTGGTCTATAAATTATTGAGTTTATTGCGCCGCGAGGTCCACGCCCCCACCTCCAGTGACACTGATGGATTACCCAAAAAAAAAGGAACAAAATACATCCCCTTATCGCCGCAGACCCAATATTTGCCCATCGAAATACCCGCTTCCTTTCCTGGGGCTCTAAGAGTAACATACATATTTGCCCGGCGACTTTACTTTCGATTTCAATTTCATTTTCGGATTCCAGATCAACGGCCACTTGAAGCGCCTCCGATGTCAGTTCGATTTGAGGTAAAATATTTGCACAACTCGAGGGTCAGCGGTGGAAAGCCGCTGGGGATCGTCGGTGGCCAAGGGCAATAAATACCGGGATCTCCATATATACACCATTAGCATTAAGGAAATTGTGAAAAATTCTTGAAAAATATACAAGCAAATACGTATTAATTTAACTAATCAAACTAAATTATTAGAGAATAGTTAATTAAGTTCTATGGGACATTTATAAATACAAAATCTATAAAACCATTTTCAGGATTCATTACCTATTTCCCAAATGACTCAATTAATTAAATTACTAAACTAAGTACATATTCTTTTATTTTTTTAATATATTTTCTTATTAATTTAATTTACTATATATCTTATTAATTTACTGTATATATATATTTATTTAATTTACTATTTATGCCAGCACTTACTCTTTAGCGGAACTCTCCCAAAAAAATCTATGTCAAATTTATAGATACAAAACCCTCTTTAGGGCTCATTACTCGCTTCCCAAATGCCACAATTAATTTAATTACTAAACTAAGTACATATTTATTTATTTTTATAATATATTTCCTTATTAATGTACAGGTATATTTATTTAACTTACTATTTATGCCAGCACCTACTCTTTGGCGGAACTCTCCCAAAAAAAATCTATGTCAAATTGCAGCAGAACTCCGGCTGAGATGTTGATGTTACTGCGGCAACAACCGCAAGAGCAGCGGTCGCATTAATATTAATTAAATAAACGTTAATTCAGCGCATTAATGCGTAATAAATAATGCTCTTTTGAGCAGAAATTAATGCATAAAACGCTACTTATCGCCACCGCCACGCACTTATCTGTGTCAACACAGAGCGGCAGCAGCAGCAAGATGGCAAGGGGGAGTCCCCGGGGGGGCAGAGGGTGGAGCGGGGGAGTGGGGTGACTGGGGAAGGGGCAGCAACGGCCATCGCGCCTGACAAACGTATTGTCAATAGCCCATAGATCCGTCTGCACTCGGAGAAATAATCTAGAATATAGAATATGGGGCTTTTATGTTTGTATTTTGTATTCTTGTTAAATATAAATAAGTAAATATATTATATATAAATTATAAATATTACTTTTAAGGTTTTAAACTTTACATAAATATGTAAAATTACCCAAAGAAATATATATACAATATATAAATTATAAAAATTACTTTAAAGGCTTTATACTTTACATAATTTACCCAAATAAATAAATATAAAATATATAAATTATAAATATTACTTTAAAGGTTTTATACTTTACATATTTTATCCAAATAAATAAATTTACAAAATATAAATTATAAATATTAATTTACCCAAATAAATAAATATACCATATATAAATTATAAATATTACTTTTAAGTTTTTATACTTTACATATTTTACCCAAATAAATAAATATACAATATATAAATTGTAAATATTACTTTAAAGGTTTTTTCTCTTTACATATTTTACCCAAATAAATAAATATACAATATATAAATTATAAATATTACTTAGAAGGTTTTATACTTCACATATTTTACCCAAATAAATAATAATACAATATATAAATTATAAATATTACTTTAAAGGTTTTTTTTTCGTTACATATTTTACCCAAATAAATAAATATACAATATATAAACTATAAATATTACTTTAAAAGTTTTATACTTTACATATTTTACCCAAATACAAACTAGGGAAGTTATCAATATATATTTCAATAATTAAAATGTTTGATTATTTAAATTCTTTCTCTAATTTACTTTATTGCAATTTATGAGCATTGAAGTCTTAAATAACTTCTCTGAGCTTTGATAGTATAAAATAATAATTCTTGCTAAATATAAATAAATAAATATATATTATATAAATTATAAATATTACTTTAAAGGTTATATACTTTACATATTTACCGAGATACAAACTAGGGAAGTTATCTTTTTATTCCAATATCTAAAATGTTTGATTATTTAATTTCTTTCTCTAATTTAATATATTGCAGCTTGCATTTAAATGCCAAATAAATTCTCTGAGCTTTGATAGAGTAAAATAATAATGTAAAAATATTGCTGTTCGGTTGATTTTAATCTAGAATTTCTTTCTGTGTATTCAGGCTGCCCACAGAGATGGAGTCGGATCGAAGCTGGAGTCGAATCGACGTCGTCGTTGGCGCGTTGCAATTACATGTCTGTGACAAGAATTTTAAATGAAAATCGCTGCGTAGTGCGCTGGACAAATGATTCAAACTTTCGCGTTACGTGTGGAAAATGTTTAAAACTGAGTCGGGGCCACGGACTAGTGCCTAGTGGATAGTGCCAGTGGCGACTACCGATCTCAATGGAGGCGCCATGCCAGGATTGGAGCTCTTTTTGTGCGCTTTGCATGCCCAATGGCAAGGAGTCGCGTTGTCGATGGCGACGCATGAAATTAGAAAGGCATTATTGCAAATCTCTCGCTTTATTTATCAGCAATTTGTCAGCAAGTGTGCCGCGGCTCAGATTAAAGTGCCAGCCGCCGCTGGATCTGTCCGAGGATCCGTCCAATCCGCTCGATCCCGTCCAGACTTTCTAATGCCATGCACCTGACACACGCACAAGTCGCCGCAGGAACTAGGCAGGTGGAGAAGGTCCAATCCCATCCCAATGGGGTCAAGTGCATCCTCAAATGAATTACACATTTGGTCAACTCAAATCAAAGCTTTTAATGATTTTTATTCCTTTGACTAATAGTTAATGTCTTCATTGATATCTGAATTATTAATACTAAATTCTTATTTAATTTTTCCTGAATTTATTAAGACATTTCAATATTTATATTATTTAGCATAAGACTATCAACTTTTGAAGAAGAATGTTGTGTTCTGGATGTTGAAACCAATTTACAATTACAATTATCTTTCTTTTTATTAAGAAAGATATGTTTCACCACGCGAAATCGGTATATTATATATCGAAATAAATAATACATACTTCTATAGATTTTTTCGATGTGTTCTAAATCTTTACCGATAATATATTGATATGTGTTAATTTTTAAGGAAAACCTTAAATATCTTAACGACTTTTGTATTGCTAATTTCTTTATATCATATTTTATATTATATTATTATATTATTATATTATATTTTTTATTAATATTATTTGATATATTTCGAGAATGCATTTAAACCATTAATCTGCTGCAATAACTAGTATATAACTTGTACATATTAATGTCCTCTTTTATTTTCATCAATTCATAAAATAATTCTTCAGATATAAAATGGTGTCTTGTATTAATCATTATGTGGGTAACTTTTTAAATTTACCAATCGAGGTATTGATAATTACTTTATATTATATATTACTTTATATATACTAATTTTATATTATACTGTATATTATAATATTTATATTATTTAAAGTATTTCGAGAATACATTTAAACCATTAATCGCTGCAATAACTAGTATATAACTTGTACATATTAATGTCCTCTTTTATTTCCAACAATTCATAAAATAGTTCTTCAGACATAAAATGGTTTCTTGTATTAATCATTCTTTAAGTAATTTTTTACATTTACCGATCATATTAGTTAGGTTTGTAGTCATAACATGGTAGTGCCTGTGGGAACCCCATCTTTTTTCTGGGTGCACTGCATTAGATGAAACCTCGTGGCCCCGGGCCACATAACTCAGGCCGCGGAGCGCCCTTCGCGCAGTTAACAAATAACATCAACTTATTAAATAAAGTTTCAATTCGGCTCCGGCGAGAGGAGCAGCAGCTACCGTGCTGGGATCTGAACGGACCAGGAGCAGGAGCAGGAGCAGGGACTGGACTCGGCGATGGAGGGACTCAGGGAGCTGCAGGCGCAGCCGCAATAAATCATCACATCGGAGGGGGGCAGTGTGGAGCTGCGGAGCTGGGGAGCTGGAGGGGCATGGGGTATTGGCCACGGGTAACAGACGGTAACTGCGGCCAAGTTATGTGGCTTCATTGTGGACAGAATGAACGCTTTTAAGCAGACAATTGCAGCCCGGGGCGCAGGCACAACAGGTAGGAGAACCTGCGGAGTGGGATGATGCCTGGACAGCAGCGGGGAGCAGGAGCGGGAGCAGGAGCAGGAGCTGGGGGGAAAACACTCTCGCTCGGTGCAGAGCTCCTCCCACTACCCCTTGCTATTGTTGCTGCCCTCCTCCGCCTCTGAGCCTCGACTCACCTACAGACTCTCGTAGGCCGCACTGCGGGCATAAATCATTCGGGCCCCGAGAGCAGTGCTCCTCTGCTCCTGCTTCTGCTCCTGCTCCTCTACACTTGGCAAAATGTATAGCCCGAAGTTACAATGTTTCCAGAAAGAGGTACATGCAAATGGGGAAATTCATTGCCGGAAAATACGCGACAGGTAATTATAAGTAAGGGATTGACAAACTCTTAATTACTTTAAAAGTAATTGAAATTTTTTGAGCTACTTTTCGTAAATAAACAACAATACAATTTTTGATTATAACCAGACTTTCTCATTAGATGTTTCCTTTTAATATATAACTAATTCTAATTTCCCTTGTAGTTTAGCTGTATTTTTTAGTTTTAAAGTGTAAATCTTTTCCCTCTCCTTCCCCCTCCTAAATCAGCAGAAAAGATAGCAACTTGCAACTGCAATATGAGTTAATTTTTGCAGCTACGGACTCGGTAAGGAGTTTTGCGTATTTGTCAACTGCAAATTACAGCGTTTTTATGCCCATTTCCCACACAAGGCTGCCGGGCTCCTTGGCCAGGCCAATACGACTGGTTACTAGTTACTTAGGGGCCCATGTGGGCTAGTCCATGTGGGTGGATGTGTATATATGGCTGGGGCAAATTTATGGCGCGCCTGGCATTATAAATTTTCTATTAACCTGCCCCCACCGAGAGAGAGTGCGATTCGTGATCCCAGATTTGCATTGAATACTGGCTCGGAAAGTGCGTTGATGGGGCATTATATCTGTTTAAGGCTTTAATTTTATTTCTTTGGCCAAAAATGTACGCAAAATAAGTGCGCAAGGCATAGCGCCTTGTATGGGGTTACCGGGTCCTGGTCCTCCGGCGATCCCACTGGGCTCACTTTGCATCCAATTGACTTGAAAGGCCGCCACTCCGGCGGGGCTGCATCTCATTGAACCCCGACAAATTGGTCATAATTTCAGGCAACTAATCCCAATAAACATGGCCCAAACATTGTGCCACTGACATTAAGCTGCCAGCCGGCCATTGCCGACTTATATTGCGACTTACGGCCCGAGTAAGCCGGGTAAGTAGCCAACTAATAAAATGCCATTTATCTGGCCATCGATCGGGCAGGTGGACCTAGTCGAGTGGATTCTCGTCTCTCGCCAGCTGGAGGGGCACAGGAGCTGGAGCTGGAGCTGGAACGTGGTGGTGCCGCCCAGCGAATCGATTTGGCCAGCGGCCGGGCATAAATTGCAAATTAACAGAAGTTCAAATCGAAAACGGGCCTGCGATTTATATGCCAGGAGTAAATGACGAGACAAAAGGTTAATCAGATGCTCATCAAGTCGCTCCGCCGACTCCTCACCTGTCAGGATCCAGCAGATACACTAAGGAACTTATAAAATATATCAGGAAGTATCTTCTGTAAATATTTATTTGTAAACAAACTTCCTTATCAATTGAGCCAAAGTTGCTCGCACCTATGGACTTGACCACATCTGTGGAAGACACTTGCTGGCCCGGCCTGGCCTGGAGTGGCCTGCTCCTGATTAGCATAGTGGGAAAGTGAGTGGGTAAGTCGAGAGCCCAGAGAACATGCAACATACACTCGGCTCAGCCGGGTCGGGCTAGGCTCAATCAACGGGTTTCTGATTGGTTTCACACGCTGCCCCTTATCGAGAGGCGAGTGCGAGTGCGAGTGCGTCCGTATCCGCCAGATACGATACCACACGAACTTTAAACTCTCGCTGGGCAAACAGTAATTTTTCAATTGTGCACACACACACCAGCTGTCCAGCTGTCCGTCCGTCCTGGTTCCTCTCCTCGCAGGGCATTGCGTCACAATGCAAAACGCTTATCGCTGCAGTAAAGTAGGAGTATAAGTGCGAGAGGGAGTAGTATCTTATGGATTCGTAGCCGTATCTGTTATCTGTGGGTGTAATTTTCTCACGGTTCAGTTTCAGTTTCAGTTGCTCGGACCTCGGACTGGGATTGAATTGCGTTTGCACACTCGCCGCTTCGCGTTTTTATAGCTGCCCTTTTTTTACTTTTTCGCCAACACTTTTTGTGGGTGATTACGATTCCCATTCCCGATTCCGATTCCGAGAGCAGCCACAGCACCTGGATAAATATCTTATCTGCCCTGAGTTAAGTTTCCTTCGCCTCGTTTCTGCTTTCAGCACATATCACATATTAATTTGATTTCTCAGCTCTCAGTTCTCGCCTCAAGTAGCGTGGGAAAGGTAAGGTTGTATCTGGGCCTGGGCATGGCATGGGCAGGGGCCTGGGCCTGGACTCTTTAAATGCCAATCGCTGTTCTGTTCTGCCCGGTTCTTTGCCCGCCAAAACCACCGCTTAATTCTAAATAAAAAAATACAAAACTCACTATCAAGTGCTGAATTGTTTGTCCACCCGCGAAATGCAAACAGGCAATCAGCAAATTCACCGCCGCAAAATTCTAGGCGTTGGGAAATGTCAACAGGGGCCAAGGTTACTCGAAGTAGGAGTTGCCAATTAGTTCCCACACCCGAGCTTATCAAGAGGCTTACAATCAGCTAAAAGAATATATAATAAAAGAATAAAGAATATATAAAAATGTGTTTCTCCTTTTGTAATCAGTCACTGTTAAAGCTCAATAATTGGCCATGTTTATACCGATAACCTACGTAAGTAAGGATCTGTGTGAATGAGCAAGATTTTGCTATATAGAATATATACCATGTTCCCCTATTTTGACGACTCAAGAAAGTATAATTTCTGTAATAATGTTAATAAGTTGCTAGGTTATTATAAACCTTTTTTACTTATTATCTTACAATGCAAAAATGCCTTCACTTGCTGGGAACATAAGGTAAGCATACTGAAAACTTTGTAGGTAAAAGACTAATATTAATTGGGAGACACTAACTTAAAATAATCATAATATTTTGAGTTTATTTACAAACTAATTATAAATTCAATATGTCATTTAGATAATATATTTTATATATATGATCTTTACTTTTTATTTACTTGCCTTAGTTATAAATAGGTTTACATTTAAAGTCCAACAGAATTACAAACAGAGTGTGGAATTTCATATGTCCTTAACTCTTTAGCAAATATTAACCCAGATCGTTATGCAGTTTTAATGGAGATTGTTTAAAATTGTTTAAACAAAATTTAAATTGTTTCTTACAAATTTTCTTCTGTCTTAATTCTTTAACTAAATATTTATTTACTTTACGTTCCTTGAAATGGTTACATGATAGTATAAATAATCAGCCTGAAAGTATGCTGTTCGTTACAACTAACCATAGCTGTGCCAACTGAGCAACTGGTGCTTCATTCATTCATTCAATCATTCATTACATTATCTCAAGAATATTTATTATCCAACATATAGTACTTACCTCATAGAAAAACCTACCAACCCATTAAAAATTCAACACTTAAGCATTAGGATTCAAAACAAATCCAATTTGACTGTTTCAATAGGTTTTATTTATTCTTTTAATGCAATTTGATTTTTTTTTTGCTGTCCCTGCTTAGGGACAGCGGGTCTTTGTGTATTGGTAAAATATGTCATGAATATTGAAATAGGGCGTTGATAATGTACAGAGTAAAAATCAATGATAGTCAAATAATTAAAAGAAAACAAACTGCGGCTGCGTCCGTCTGTCTTGGCTTAGTTCGAGTAGGAACTAATTACGACTAAGTTGTTGTCAAAATCACTACGATACAAAATCGTTCTACAAGAATTCTCTAAGTAACCTTAATGCCACGCCCCCGCCTTGAGGGTAGGGGGCGTGGGCACCGACTAAATCGAAATACTTTTGTTGTTTGGTTGCTGTTTTTGGGTATCGGATCAGGGATCGGATCGGGTTAGGTGGGGAAAGGATAACCACGGGTGGAGGCAGAGGCGGGCGGGAGGTTTGGAGTCCTAGAAAACTTTGGTTAGCCCTAAAATTAGTTAAAAACTTAACTTAGACATCCCTGTGTGTGCTTAGAAGAGTTTGAATTAAGACTAATTTAAATTAAAAATTAGCATTAGCAGCTAGCTAGCGGGCCTCTCAGTGGCCGCCGCTGAACTCGGCGTGGAATTCGAGGATGCTGACGTAGGTTCCGGCCACAAAACCCACCACGCCGAACAGTATCAGCCCGGAGTTCTTCCACAGCCGCCAGTTGAAGCGCCCGTACCCGGGATCCTCGTGGTACACGGCCAGCTCGATCACCGCCGGCACAATCATGCCCAGGGTGCTGAGGCACACGGCTCCGATCAGCGAGATGAAGGGCCCAAGGTTGGGCAGAGCCACGGCAATGGCTCCACAAAGCAACTAAGAGGGGAGAGGGAATAGATTAGTGATTTAAATTACTTAAAAAAGAACCCCTAGTAGGTATCAACTCACCACCAGTCCAACTCGCATTGAGTACTCGCTGATGTTCTGTCTCTCCGGCCGGATCTTGTGCTCCAATCCCTTCCAGAGGATGGAGACGGGCACGTAGAACTGCAGCGTGAAGGTGAAGAAGATGGCAATGGCAATCATCAGCTTGACGGATTGGGCCAGTCTATAAAACAGTAAAGTTTAGAGCAGGATAAACTTAATAAGAAATCAAGAAACCCACTTGTCCTCTACGGGCAGATTTAGGGTGATGCTGGCCTGCGTGTCCGGGCCGTACTTCAGGAAGCCGAAGAAGCCAACGAGGGTGTACAGGGCGATGACCAGTCCCATGCCAAAGTTCAAGACCGAAGGGCAGCCAATGAAGTGGGTTGGGTTCTTCATGTCGTTCTCCAGGGACATCACTACACCGATACCCTCCAGGGCGAAGATGACGGTGCCGAAGAAGAGGGGCCACTCGGTGACCGTCACGATGCCCGGACGCTCAGCGGGAGCAGGCAGGTCGGAGAATATGTAGATAAAGGTGATAACAATGCCCACAAACATCAAGATATTGGCAATCATCGAGAAGGGCGTCAGGAACTTGAGGTTCCGCACCAGACACATGAGGATCAGCGGCGCCGTCACGATCATTATCCACACCCTGATGCTGAGCTCCGTCTCCATGTAGACCGAAACCACCTGCTCCACGTTGGTGGCCACGAACACCAGATAGATGCAGCAGCAGCCCAGCAGATCGATCACCAGAAACGTGTTCACCATGAACCGGATGAAGCGCGACCAGCGATTCAGCGCCGGCGGACCGTCGAGGAAGGCCTGCTCCGCCACGTCGGCGAAGCCCATCATCGGGATCTTGCGGCGCCGGCACAGGATGTGAGCGCACTTAACCAGGATGTGCACGCAGTAGGTGCACAGCGTGCCCACCAAGAAGGTGGCCACCAATCCAAACCACAGGCCGGCGTGGGCGAAGGCCATGGGCATGGCCAAAATGCCGGAGCCCAGTGAGCCCTTCAGCAGGTGCACAAAGGTCTCGAGGTCCCTGGGGAAAGTGGAAAAGGTATTTTAATAAATAATAATAATAATAATAATAAATAAATTAATATATATTCATTTTCTAGTTAGTTATTTCTTACTATACACTCAAAGGAAAGTTCTCACAAAAGCAAATAAAATTTAGGGGATAATTTTAATGATGAATACCCATATCACAATGGTTATATGAATAATTTGGTGCTATATTTCTTCCAAGAAAGTATTTTAAAATCAATAAAAATAAATATTATATTCAAAAAGCTTTTCTACATTTTCTATTACAGCTCCAAAATATTCCTTTGGTTATATTAAAAGTTATTATTTAAGAATAAATTACTAAATATTATTAAATTTATTTAAAAAGCTCTTCTATATTTTCTATTACATCTCCAAAATATTGCTTTGGATATATTAAAAGTTATTATTGAAGAATACATTATTAAATATTATTTAATATATTTAAAAACCCTTTCTACATGTTCTATTACATCTCCAAAATATTCCTTGGGATATATTAAAAGTTATTATTGAAGAATACATTATGAAATATTATTAAATATATTTAAAAACCATTTCTACTTTTTCTTTTACATATCCAAAATATTTCTTTGGATATATTAAAAGTTATTATTGAAGAATACATTATTATACAGATGCCAAAATCATTTTAAACTGACATCTGCAGTTTTAGGTAAATAAAAGGTCTGCGTTGAAATTTCTATTATTGACTAAACGCCAATGTATAATATATATTTTACAGATAAATAAATAGAGATCAGTTTAGCGCTGCCAAAAGGAAAGCACAAATAATTGAGTAAAGTGCTGGCATGCCTTGCATATCACTATAAGTATATAGTAATCATATACTATTTTTCTGTTGTAAATAATTTGGGATGGAAATGAGGGATTTTCCCGCTTCCCTGGCAGCTGACGTATTGTACTCCGATTAATAAATATTTGGGTGAGTACATCAAATCGAAGCTATATATATGGGAGATGGGCAATAATTAATTTGGTGAGCTGGCGAAAAGCGCATTTTCGTCATTTTCCTCTCACGCAATTGCAATTGCGATTTTGGTGCAAGGCCTGGCGGATGCGTTTTCCGCTCTGCCAGACGAAAATTGGGAAAATTCCTCATTCCACATGCTAAACGAGTCGAGCAAAACATTTGTCGGCGCTTTTCGTTTTATTAGCGCGTTCGCCCGAGATTTTCCTTTGCGAGATTACTTATTTTTAGTTTGGAAAAAAAGTAGTTTGCCAAAAAGCCCAAGGCCAATGCCAATACAATTGCATTTCCGTTCTTTTCTTTTTAGTTCGATGTGCAAAGTCAAAGTCTTTTTCGCTGGCTAAAGGTCAATGACGCGAGTGGGGGTGTATAATTATGGGAATTAGTCATTGAAATAGTTAAATGAATCGCCTCAGCTGTTTATACGAGCTGCCATCGAAATTTACAGAAGGTAGAGAAGTACCAAAACTAATTGATTAGGTTTGTATTTATATATATTCATATTATTATTTAATTAAATAATTAGATATACCAACATTTACATTTACCAAATTTACAGAAGGTAGAGAAGTACCAAAAATAATTGATTAGGTCTGTATGTATATACATTCGATATTATTATTTAAATTAAATTATTAGATGTACCAATATTCTACATTATAACTACATACTCTCACCCTTCATTATATATTAGTTATTTTATATTGAAAAATATAGAACTTAACTTCTTGAATATAAATAAAAATAATTATTTATAGGACTCTCGTTTATCTAGCTTATTTATTTTATGGGATTTTTATATTTAAAAAATATCCAAAGCCACAATGACTAACTCACATTTATAATGCTTGTGATAGTTTATTTTTTATATATATAGTTTATATTTTATATATATAGCTTAAAGTTTCCTGCTTCATAATTATCAGATAAATGTAAATGAAAGTACTTACGATGTGGGATGCTCCACCTTGCGGTGCTCGAAGGGATTATAGTTGCCATCCTCGGAGTCGTCGCCGCCTTTCTTCCGGGTGATGACCAGGGGCAGCGTGGAGCCAGCCGCCTGCTGCACGGGCACATCGGCCATGTCCGAGCGGATGAACCTGTCCGAGGAGGAGTACATTTCAAACATGGTCGTGGAGGACTCGTTGTTGTCGATGTTCTTGTACATCGCGATCGGATTTCTAATGACGGAGCCGTAACGGAATCGAAACCAAGTGATACAGCCGCTGCCTGAGGCATCGACCAGACTAATGATTCGATTCCGTCCTCGGAACTCTTGGATGGGATGTGGATGTGGATGCACTCGGGATGCACTCTCGGGAATACTCACTTGGTTTGGCCGCCTTTACCGCCTTTGCCGGGCTTCTCGTTCTCTCCGTAGCCCGCAACGACCGTTGGGATTTTCTGCAATGAGAGGAGGAAAAGCGGCCCGAGGAAAAGCCAAGTGAGTACGAATCGGGAAAATGAGCAAGAGCAGGCAGCACGACGCTGATTATGTAAAGCTCTTCGCAGCAGCTGCAGCAAGAAGGAGGAACGAAAAGGAGCAACCGATAAATTGTGGCCAGAAAGCGGAAAGCAGAGAAAAATACGCAAAACAAGATCAATGAACAAGTTCAATGCAGTTTTATGACACAAACTATTTGGTTCGATTTTGCCATAGGTAAAAATGTCTAATAAAGTGATATCTATCGGGTCCCACGCGGCGTATGCGCAATATTCATTTCTTCGAGCCCCTGGAGCGCTGCACCTGCTGATGCTGATGCTGGTGCTGATCCAGGTTGGTGGTCATCACGCCCGATCCACTGGTGGCAACCGGCGGCGGTCCGCCTCGCTTGAGGGACATCTTCAGCTTGTGCCGGGCCAAGGCGGCGCCGGAGAGTCGCGGCTTCCGGCCGGAACCGGAAAGGGAGCCCGACGAGCCACCAAAGCTGCTCAGGCCCAGACTCTGGCCCCCTTCCGACGGCTGCTGCTCGCGGCGCGGCGGCACCGGCGGCTTTCCGGTGGGGGCGTTCAGCTTGAGGTCTTCCAAGGTCACCGCGGTGGAGGTGGAGGCGAAGGTGGTGCAGGAGGAAGCGGTGACGGTACCCAGGAGGTGTCCAGGCAGAGAGAGACAGAGAGACTGAGTGCGACGAGAGCGATGAGGGACAAATCTCGGCGCGTGACTCTTGCAAGCGGCGACAGGCAACTGAATCAAGGCGGCCAGCCACTCGGCCAGCGGTGTAATGACGGCGGCAAACAAAACACCGCCCCATCGCCACCCCCAGAGATCACCGCCGATTTCTATTAAATCCCACATACCGCCACCACCCACCCCGTTTTTTCTCTCCCAAAAGCAGCATTGCTCTTGAGTGGGATCGTGCACGGCAAGAAAATCCCACTGAGTTGCTTGAATTACAAGGTTATTTGTAATCGAAAGAAAACTGTGGCTGCTCCTTGATAAGTTTATAGGGTGAATACAAAGAACTTCTCAGTCAAAGAAAAGTAATATCCATTTTAATAACCTTCTTAAAACACAAATAAAATTACTTAATTAATAATATTATAATTAGTATTCCAGCTGCATTTGTCGCCGTGTAAATGTTCACAATTCACATTTTTTTGGGTGCAGCCGCAGCATGACGTCACGAGAACGGTAGCCCCCCCGCCCCCCGTCCAATCCACACGTGATCTTTGTGAAAAAATAATCACAAAGGGGAGGAGGGATCTAGGGGGGCCTAAAGGGGTGGGAAAGGGGTGTGGTGCGATTTTTATATAAATTGTTTTGAGGAATTTCGTTCACCGTTCAGCGCGTCCGAAATAAAACGCTGTCGTCTAATGAGGAAACTGCGAATTTGTGCAACAAGTACGTGCGAAAAGCGCAAATGGGCAGAACAACTGTGTAACTTGTCCGAAAAACAGAACCTTGATTGGTCATTGTCACGCTGATTACTTTTTTTGATTTTAATCTTTCTTTCTTTTCTATTTTTATTTTTTATTTTAGTTTCTTTATATTTAGTTGGACTTTGTTAAGTGGCGCCATCTGGCCGAAATTGTCACTGCGCTGTTAACTAACAGACTCCACTTAACAGAGGGACAAGCAAACGGTACCAGTTAACAGTAAGTCTGATTATTGTGGCCAAAAATGATCGCCAGATGTCGCTTTAAGTAAACTTTATGTGTTAAATGTAAGGGAGTCAAATGCGTAGCTAGATGTCGCCAGTGTATAGTGCAGTCGCAAACAAAAATCTCAATTTATTTTTAAGTCTTTTATTAAATATTTAATTATATGCTATGACAAAATGAGAAAGAACTGCAATTTTGTTAATAAAATTCTCTATTTTAATTTATTCATTTGTGCATTTAATCGATCAAATAAGACCGGGTAATCGTACATTAAAGTTTCATAAAAATCTTTAAAAAACCGAAAAACAATAAAAACCCAAAGGGGGAAAATCAAAACCGCAAATTTTCAAAACGTTTAACATTCCACTGAGCTCGTTCACGCCTCATTGCCTCCTTCACCACGAGACTGAAATTTACCCAAAAAGTTCTCAAGTATTTATTCAGATTTGCGCAGACTCGAAGAGCTAAGCCTCCAGCCTCTTTCCGCTTCAGATAACATCAACCCATAAATGGTAAATAATAAATATGTAATATTTAAGCAGAAAGAAGGCTTCCGAGTGCGCAAATGCAAGGGCAAACAACAACACAGAGAGCGGTGTGTTGTTGGAACTAGAAAATAGTTGGAAAATAGAAAATAGATAGAGCAATAATTGAACAGCTGCAGGGCCAACTAATTGCAGCAAAGCGCCACTCGTTCAGAGAGTCGGGCTCTGAGTTATTCAATCTGCCAATTGCATGACATCCATTTCAACCATTTACTATCAATTTTACCTACTACACTGAAAAACAGACATAGTTAATAGTGTCTTACTACTAAAGATGTGAAACTAATGGCTTAAGTACCCGTTTTAAAGCTCACACTTTTTTCTAGCCATAAGTTTCGCTTGCTTATTATGGTAACCTTTAGAATCAGTAATGAAATTCTCTTAATGCAATTCTTCTTAGACACTTTCCTCTCATCCTTTAAATCCTAATAACTTCCTGATTTTATTGCCATTTTGATATGTTTTTTTTTTCCTTCTAGTGTCTCTAAAAATCACTTACTGCGTTTCCCTTTTATTGCATTCTGATATTGCGGCGGTCTGGTGGAAAAATAAACAGAAACGTGTCGATGGCAAAGAATGTAAACACAGAGTTGGCGGAGGGGTTTAATTTCAGGGGGGAGTGGTGGAAGGGTGGACTGTGCATAAGTGCATAGAGGGGGGACAGAAGGGCGAAGCAGCCCCTGAACAGCAACACGTGTCGCTGGCGCAACTCAAGTTCAAAATGGCGTCAAGTGCAGTTAACATTGCGAAAAGTGTGACGAATGAGAGACAGAAAATAGGAAACTGCATTGATAATGAAAGAGTGATAAAGAGCGCAACAAAATCTATGAAATAAAAGAGTGATTTTATGGAGAAACTATAAATAGAATTTGGTTATAAATCATATTAAGATCCTATGGCAATATTATCAATTTTTGGTATTAAAGAAAGTCAGAGAAAAGATTGGAAAAAAATAATAATTAAAAAATAACAGTACATATATTAACACGTTAACCTGAGACACCCTTTCCAAATGGATAAATCTGACCCGAAGATTTCAAATCGGAACAATAATCCTTCGATTTATGATATATATAGGTGTGCTACAGAAATCTGCAGTCAATCTAGAATATTCTATATATACGCAACAAAATGTTTTGAACGATTTCTTCGTCACCTCTAAAAATATAGCTCACTTTAAAAATTCTTTATAAATGTTTTCAGACCTTAGTTAAAGTTAAAGTTAAACTTATCGGTAAAGTTAAACTATAATTTTTAATCGTCTTCAAAACTCTTTATAACTCTTCATAAAAAGTTTGCATATATCTATATTATATAACTAACGAAGCGTGATATCGATGCTATTATATAATAGCGAATGGCAACTAATTTCACACACAAAAAGATTACGGGATAAATACAAACACACACCTATTGATTTGCATTTGCATTGTCGCACAGTGCGAAATACTTATCTCGCACAATTAGCCAAAAATAAATATTGCAATCATGCATGTTCTGCGAATGTTTAAGCTATTAAGTATTAGATAAGAGTGGGGTTCAGGAACTGCGCACAAGTTTTCGAACGCTGTGAGTCCAAGAAGTAGCTGTCATTCAGCGAGAAAACTATTATTTACGGCAGGTATTTCCCGATTTCCACGCTCCTCCGGAGCAATAGCAATGGCAATAGCGATAGCGATAAGGAAACCTATTAATTAGCGGTTGCTATCTTTAGAAAATCTCAGTAGCTTGCAGTTACTGTCGAGATTGTGTGACTAATCTGGAGAGGGTGACGCCTTTGCTCGAGCATGACGTTTGTAAAACCAATCCCTTCCTTAACCCTTTTTCTAGTAGTGACTAAGTCGAGTTTAGAAATATGCCGCATTCTAAGGTGCACAGGTATTTCGTGTGATTTTCTAATTAGAATTGTCAACAATGGGATATTGAGTGTATAGTGTATAGCCCATATATAGCGGCGCTGCGATCCGAACTCCGTAGCTGCCCCAACCTGGCGTGCCATTGAACTTATGTAAGCGAAAAGTGGAAATAGAAGTGGAAAGCCGAAACAGAAAAAACGAACAGCGAAAACGAGAACGAAAATGGCAAACGACAACAAATTGCAATGGAAAATTTTTATATTTGTTTGCAAAAAGCCAGTGACAAAAAACTGCATTTGGCGGCAGCCTGAACACAGCTCAAACTGCAAGCCGAGAGCTAATTTGACATCAGGGGGAAATCACGTGGCCGAGGGTTCAGTTCCCTGGAAGTCACCGTCAATCTGTCAGTTATTAGTATAGCAATCGGTCAAAGCCGACGTTAAACAGAGATATATTTGCCCAACTGCGATCATAGACCCCCATAGTGCGGATGAGTAACGCCTGCGGATTGAACGAGTGCGGCTGGCGCCTGCAATTACCGACAATTGCCGATAAGATATATCGGGTATTTCTCTCCGAATCCCGAGTACCCTGAATCCGATAGATCAGGCGCATGATCGCTATAGTCTTACATATTTAACTGATAAATTAGAAGCCGTGCAGTTACGTGACATTTATAATTTTCCATAAATTTAATAGATTGATTGGCCGACATTTTATTGAGTCTGATAATGATTATTATTAATTCTGATCATGAGATAGATATATACATTTTTCTTGGTAGATTTATTATTATTTATGATATTTTTTATATTAATTAGTCTGGGAATTCACAATCCCTGCTAATGGTATATATTATAATTGATAAATTAATAGCTTATAAATTTAAATGTCACATGCTTTATGTGTTAAGCTTTATTTGGTAAACCTGTGCCAAATTTATCAGATATCAATTTATCAATTATAATTATTAACATTGCCAGGGATTGTGGATTCTCAATCTTATAAATATTGTATAGAATATACATTTCAAGTTTCACATGGTTAAATAAATATTAAATATTAAAATGATATTAATATAAGTCCTATTTTGTATTTTTCAGTATCATTTATATTTTATTATACAATTATTATATTATTATTATATTATTATTATACTACAAATTGTCTCATTTACTTGTCATATATGTAGAGACTTCAAATATTCCAAGTTTCGAAAACTACAAATAAATATTGGGATTTTAAGGCAATGATTTATGGGAGTCTGACAGATTCATTAAGAATTTAAGCACTCCGTTTAGTGACATTCCATTTATAATGGTTTTTGAATGACACAACTTTTAAGGGATATATATATATATATATATATACAATAACATGAACAGTTCATTGGCTTTTTCTTTTAAATAGAAAGTTTCCCAATTAATAAATATTTAGAACTACGGGTATACTGTTCGTGGCGTCTGAATCATATACATATGTATCTGCAGTAGCATAAACCCTGGCAAATCGCAACCGATCCAGTTCGATCGGCAATTCTACAGTTTGATCTAAATAGCATTGTAAGTAGTCACCGCGAAATTGAATCAGTTCGGATCGGATCGGATTTTTGAGTTGCTATAAAGTGGATCGAACGCCAGTTCCCCGATTTCTAGAACAAAGCCCCCGATTGTTTTCACCTGTAATGCTATAACTCAAGGGGAGAACCTCTTGGAGGGGTTCCCGTTCTAGGGTACTTTGTAGTTGGGTTTCAAGTGCAGGCTGACGCAATTTATGGAAAATAGAGTGACTTGGGCCCAGAAGAATAGGGAAAATAGAGAAGTCTAGGTAGCGAGCGGCAGAGCTGAGTGCTCTCCCATTGGCCACACTCCCCGCAGCCGTCAGTGGAAAGTTACAAAGTCTGAAACCAAAAACCCAGGGCTCGAATTGGTGCCAGTTAAAAAAAAAATATTAACTCTACTCTGCCAATTCAGCGAATTCCGCAGTCTGTCAACTTTGGCGCTTGCGCAGCAGCCGAAAAAGAATAAATACAAATTAAAACCATTCCAATTCCACATCGTGAACTCGAAACCCCGAAAACCGCTGACACAGTAGGTAGGAAAATATATAACCGGCTATAACTGGTCGCCCGAATGCCCTACACACACTCCGGTGAAAGGAAAAAGAAAACCCATAATGGGCAAGTCCCGGCAGACATAAAAGTGCAGCGCGGCGAGTGGAAAATTCCACTGGGTGCTCTGACAAAAAAAAAACAGGAACAATACGGCCTAGGTGAGCGGGCGGGGGTGGAAAACTGTTTGGATGGATGGTTACTCATAACAACACACACGGAAAAGTACAAAAAAAAAGGTGAAAAGGGAAAGAACCGCCGAAATCATCCCTGAAATTAGGCTTCAGTTTGTTATCAATCCAAACAAACATTAACCCAGAGAGATTTGCATAAACAATCAGTCAAACGAAATCAACTATAAAGCAAGGCGAGCGGCCATCGATCAATAAATAACCAAGGCATTATAGGGCTAAGTCTGCGGCCTGAGACTCTAGAGCCCCTTTTCGGGAGAAGGTGTCATATCACATGTCCTCTATGACTTTATACTAAACTAAATGCCCCGACAAGTCGTCAATCTTATACCGCAGGCAAGCCATTATCTTTCCCCGATGACATGCAAAAATCTAAATTTGCAGGAATCGCGATGATATCACAGAGGCAGGGCATTATTCAGAGATATCTAAGGGGTATAAGTTAAAAAATACGATCGGAAATGGAGATTAGGCCGAATCATGAAGGATCTATGTGTCACTTTTAAGCCTGATTTCCTTAATTAATTTTTGTACAAGTAAAACAGCTTTAAAATTATCTGAATACTGTAGGATATGTTCTGTAAAATCCTGATATAGGCATAGGTTACGTACTAATACATTAGTTATAAAAATTTTTTATATCAAACTCACTATTCTTAGATGATGATGATGACAATAAATTTGTAAGTCGATCTTTTCTCAAAAAAATGTTTGAACAATTGAGTCATATATTTTATCGAGAACCTTCTCCTGAATGGTAACAATAAATAAGGAGAATATACATAATTCTATAAATAGCACTATCAAACTTTTGTTTAAACTTTAATAAAAATAAGGAGGAGGGACAAAGGAATCATAAGGAGAAGGAGGAAGGAGGAACAAAAGAATCATAATATTTTCAAATAAAAATAGTGAACAATTCTAAATAAATTCTGAATAAAGGAGGATAACTGAGAAATGATTCTATAAGCCACTTAGATTTAAGTCAGCCTAAAAGTGAGAAAGAACTCAAAATTCAAGGAAATGAAAGATGACTTTATAAGCCACTAAAAATCAAAGGAAAAATATATGCCCTACTTAATAATTACAAAGTTACTTACAGTGTACTCAGTGGGCGCCAGCGGCGTCCGCGAGTCGCTCTTATGGAAACTCATAGCGACGATAGTGGAAATGGTAATAATGGAAATAGTAATCCTTGATTAACCGATGCAGGATCAGGCCGTTGGGGGTTACGATCCTGAAGCGCGGAATGACACTCGGCCACCGAGTGGCTGGCCGGCTCCCAAGCACTTGTTTCGATACAAAATAGAATTTAATGGGATAGATTTAATAGCAATGGTTGAGACACGGCTGAGAGAGGTGGAGTTGGAGTTGGAGTTGGAGTGGACAATAGAAAATGCAATATTACTAATGCAACTTGCGAGAGTGACCGTGACCGTGACCGGAACTGGGGATCGGAGATTTCATTAATTGCGAAATTCGAGGGACTTAAGATGTTTCTGTTCCTATTTCAGATTCGATGCGATTCGATTGGACTTGGATATGTGCTGGAGTTGCGATCCGAACAACCAACCGCGCGGCTTGACAAACAGAACAAGAATGCCAACCTTTGCACTAAAACGGGCGAGTAAGACCCGCCGATTCCATTCCGATTTCCCGAAGAGGAAAGCAATATAGAGAGCGAAAGAGAGAGCCGAGCCGAACCTAGCCGAGGGTGAGATTGAAACGACGAGCCAGAAAGAGAGAGAGCTCTGGCATTTTCCGTTACTCCGTTGCCAGTTCAAAAAATTTATAAATTTATCGATGATTTTCAAGTTTTCCTTGAATCCTAAAGCCGCCTTCGCTTGGATGTGCATTTAAAGGAAACCTGTCGCCGCTGTTATATTATATTTTATATTATATATATTTTAGTTCCGCTCTAAATATCAGGCTCCGGATTCGGACTTATAAGGCCCATGCGTCACATGTGGCACTCAATATCGGTTCAGATAAAGCTACACGGCATATTGCCAATTTTATAATAAAATATAAATAATAATAGTATAAATAAATAGTATTTAAACTTTAAGTAATTCTCTAGAAAATTGAATAATCCAAGGCATTTCACCTAGTAAACAGAAATTTCCTAAAAATATATAGTTGCACAATAAAAGATTAATTTTGTAAATTTGCCAAGTATATTAAGAAACAGAATATCAATATCGGTTCAGATAAAGCTACACAAAAGGAACAGCACAGCATATGGCCTATTTTGTAATAAAATAGTATCTGAACTTTAACTAAATCTATAGAGAATTTAATAATCCTGGTCTCTTCGCTTAGTAAGCTGAAAACTAAATATCTAAAAATACATAGTTGCACAATAAAAGATTCATTTTGTAAATTTGCTAAGTATTAAGCCGCAGAATGCTGACAAATATCTCTTGCAAATAATTTTCTATGGTAAATAAGAGGTGAATCAGTTTCCACAAAAGCTCAAACACCGCCGATAAGGCCCATAGATAACTGAAGGCCGGGAAAACTGGAATAGTCCGCTAATTAATTAGCGATAAGACTGCGAGATGACTGCGTCTGCCTCAATTGGCTGCCAATTGAAACGTGCGTTCCCCCGAAAAAGTCTAAAAAAAAATCATTTGATTGCCAAAAATATGCGTCAAGGCTGGAAAAAGCGCAAAAAGGGTCGGAGTCCGAATCAGTCACTTGCTGAAAATTGAAATCAATTTGATTTCTCATTTATATTTGCTTTTTTTCTGCTTCTGCGTCGCATTTATTTACGGGGTAACTCG
Source organism: Drosophila pectinifera (assembly GCA_008042775.1). Classification (NCBI taxonomy): domain Eukaryota; kingdom Metazoa; phylum Arthropoda; class Insecta; order Diptera; family Drosophilidae; genus Drosophila; species Drosophila pectinifera. The sequence goes on from VNKC01000229.1 coordinate 42,585, forward strand.
AAACGTGCGCCAACTGCAGCAGGTCTGATGTTCCGTCTGCGCCCAGAACAGCCCCCACTCCACTCCAAACCCCCGGGAAACCGGATCGAGGCGGTTCCATTCCTGGCCAATTTGATTTATGGAAATTTTCGCGATTTTCCCTGCCATTGCCAGGCCGGCAAATTCCACTCAGACTTGACCGAGTTTAGTGCATCTGGGCAAGGGATTAGATTGAAGCAACCTTGTTTTTTGCGAAGAGACTTAGCATTGGACTTGAATCAATACATAATTGAAAATTAATTTATTCATGTGCAAGTCTAAGAATTTAACTAGGCCACGAATGGCAGATCATTCAGGGGTTTTTATATCTTTATCAAAAAGTAATTATCAAAAAGTAAAAATTTCAAAAGGCTCGCACAAAAGTATTGCCTACTTTTAGGACGGTAATACAGTGTCGCCACCTTTTGGCATCTGGCATACCGCTCCACATGACTGTACAGCCGGCAGGGGGCGCAAATGTTGCCTTGCCTGCTGCCTGACATTGCTCATACGCCCCCTTTGCCCACACCGAAAATGGCTGAAATAAACTAAAACTGGGATTATATTCGCAACGAAATGCTCCTTAATTTATGTGACCTCTGCTGCCGATCTCCGCGGATTTAGCTACTTAACTAATAGATAAAAATATACAACAAAGTGCAGCTTTCACAGAGAGAAATCAGAATCAAGTCGTACTTGAACGCTAATTTACGGCAATCTCAATCCCCCGGCAGTTGACAGCCGCGTTATTTAAGCAATTTGCATATGCAAAATGCCAAAACGCACCCTGAAATTGGACGGCCAAACGGGTTTCTGGCCCACAAAAGAAACAACCAAACAAAGAGAGATATGCGACGTAATTATTTGCAATAAAATCAGTGAGGAAAAAGATCGGGCAGGTATTACCTAAGTCACACACACACACTTTGCATGCACATCGCATACACTTTGAGTGCGAAACAAACTCATCACTCACAACAGCAGCTCACGAAATATACGTAAATCCTTGGACCATTCACAAAAACACTTGCCGCGAAAAACCCCCAAACATGACAGTTTATAAAGCAATCAAGCTCGGGTTGTTGACTTTGAGAGCCAAGCTCAATTCATTAATTTTACGAAGACACACAGCACTTTGGGATCCTCACTTCTCACACACCTTTTAAATGCTCACCTTGTAAGGACAGTTTTTGGCCTCGAAAGCGGAGTATATAATCGGCACAACCAACACTCTTAGTTGAAGAATTTAAACTAAAAGACTTCGCCTAAATAGGTTGCCATGAAAGCACCTGTCCGTAAAACGAATGGATAAGAATTCCCTATCTGGATAGGGAAATATATCAGGGCCACGGGGCAAAGTATCCATCCACCTGCAGCTCAATGACGCTATTGATTATTAATTCTAGTCTGCCGATAGGCTTTGATAGGTGACAGGGGAAGAAAGATCTGAGGACCCGCTTCCAACTAAAGCCAGTAGCATGTTAATTTAATTAAAAATCCATGTACTCCCCAATGCAAAAATAGCCGCTGGCCCTGATAAAGCCAATAGATAAGCCGCTCGAACAATTTTAGATATTTCTATAAATACTGGGCGGGGTAGAAGCACCCTCTTAGTGAATCATGCACATTTATCACAAAATTCACAAAGGTTTTCGAACGGATTAAGCTGGGATATGTACTATATCCAGATATAATGATCCGTAACACGCCCATGCAGTCAGCTATCTCCACAAGCTAACTAACAAGCACTTATAACTATTTACACTTGTAGCCAGTGTCGATTCCATCGTTCTGTGATCCGCTTTTTGTGGAAGAGTCACTCTTAGGTAACAGCCACTTGATGACTGCGAGGACTTAACCAAGTCCCAAAACAAACAGGGGAGCACCCGATAAGGCTGCCCTATTAACATCCGCCGTGTTTACACCCGCCTAATTGCAGTCTCAAGTGATATACGGTGGCAACCGAACATAAAACCAATTACTTTGTTGTTTCTCACTGAACTGAACTGGATAGCTGATTAGCGGGTAGGTGGAGTGTGAACTTTGCCGAGAGGCTTTGATTTTCAGTGATTTATTTCGGATATTTCGGCGATTTATCTAGATTATAAATCATCAAAGATAAGTCCTGTGATTACTGGGGTTTATCTTCGACATACAATCCATTCGGTTGGAATATTTCCATAACCGAGGTTCTATATAATCTCGCTTCTATCCTCTAATCTGGGCATTGTTCCAGTGATATCAATACTATATCATTTATATCTTATATATCTTTTATATCAGCAGTCACAATATAATTTCTGCATTTTTATTAGGTTAAATGAGATTTCCTTATTCATAAATCTCAAGAACTAAACTTTATGTCAACTTCTTCTTTATATATTAATATATTTTTGATTTATAAGCAGCTTTGATAGCCATCCTTAAAAATACTTTGACATAAATTATTTATCTATGATGATTTCCATACAGTCCACCTATCACAACGATTTTGGAGATGATTTGCAATATTTTCGCGAATATAACTTCTCAGTTTAATATGCCATAAAAGATTTCTGATTTATCTGTGATTAGCAATCGATATTGCCCCAATTTAACGACTGCCCGCGACCGAATTCCGATTTAATCGATCGATTGCATTAACCTGGTAAAACCGACTATCAGCTGGGACACACACACACGGGGTGAATTACGCTTACGAGGCACTTACTGTATCGCAGGCTGCGCCCGATCCGCTAATCACGGCTATAGTCATATTGGAACAATAAAACGTAACCGAACTCGCCGAGCGGAGAACAATCAAATCGAGTATACGCCGCGTTAGCCGCCGGAGTCGAACTTGGCGCTGGTTGTTGGTTGTTTGTGGAGCGATTGGCGGGCACAGAATAAAGGCGCGAATCCGGTCAGACATTCAATTTAAAACAAAAGTTGGCAGTGGCAGTGGCAGTGGAACTGAGCCTCTATATCGCTATCCCAAAGCTCTCGGAACCCGCTCAGTACCGCTTTAGCCCCACAATCTCCGCCGATCTCCACGGAGCTCGGAGTACGTAGCACTTGGCAATGTCAGCGGCTAAGCACCAACATTAACATTGAGTCAGTCATAAATATACCTGCTCCGGAGATCGGGGATGGCGGGTGGTGGTCGTGGTGGTGATACACATGGCATATGCCATACGGAACATGCGGAACGGTGTGTTTAGGCTCTTTTATTGCAATTCCACACTGACTCGGCCCAGACACCGAAACGTGAGAAATAACTCAAAGCCGGAGACAGACGACAGACGACAGCCGACAGCCGAAAGACGACAGTTGTTGGCAGTTGATAAAGATGTCGTCGATCTTGTAGGCCAGTGCATGTCTGCTCGAAATTCTTATCTGCGAGAAAACTCAAACCAATGGGGGAGTTCTCTTGCAGAGATTAGCTGCTAAAGCTCTGAGATAATTAACCCCCGAGTTCCTGTTCTCTTTGTGTTGAGGAATTTCAAAAAGACTGTCATTAGCGGCTAAAACCGAGTTCTGGCACACAAAAGTCTGAGCTGGCCATGACTTTTCATTCAAATTAAATTGTTTAAGAATTTCAATGTATAGCTAGAATATTAAATATTATCAAAATAATATACTATTACCGATCCTTCTTGGTCTTTGCTTTGTAATTAAGCCACTAAAAACATAGGTGCAAATATATATCAAAATGTACTTCAAATTTATTCGTATTAAAAAACAAAAAATTTTGAATTTCCACAGATAAAAATTTTGAGTTTCCCCAGAGAAAAATGTCAGACACTAAAAGCAGAGCAGGAACTGAAGGCAACTTACAGTCTCTAGCGTCGACATGGCAGAAACCGAGGATCGTAGTCTGGGAACCTGGAACCCGAAACCTGAAACCTTTCACCCTGACCGAGCCGGGACCAACTGATCCGAACCCACGGACAGCGATGGCAAGTGCAGGTCTGCAAGTTGAGCCGAGCAGAAACTGTGTCACCCTCAATTCCCACTTCCTTCGGCGGGGCCGGAGTCAACCCCAATCTAATAATAATAATAATAAATCAGCACTCATCAGCATCAGTGGGTAGCTGAGCAGAGGTGTCCGAAATGGGAATGGGATTCGCTCTTTTGTGCGCAATTCGTGATTGAACCAACGCATAGTGCCTAAAACTGTTTAGAGCCTCAAATTGAGAATAACAAAGCAATTTTTCAATTGAGCCGCCACAAAAAATTACACGCTGCCATGAGATATGGAATATGAGCTATGGGCACAGAGGCACCCCGCCCTCAGATCCGCGGCTGGAAAGTAAAAGTCGGGGAAATTGGCGAGGCCAAAGGGCAGTTGACCACCTGACCGCGGCTGACATCGGATCAGGGCAACCATAAATATATATATATGATGTATGTGGAAGCGGAGTGCTCTTCTGTAACCAGAAATGGACCACCGGCACGTGTTCTTTGTTGTGTGACACCCAGCAGGGCAGCACAAGTTCAGGGCGAAATCAATTTTCCCTGGCCTGGTATTATGCTGCTGCTCACTTAGCGCCTGTTTTGACGATATCTGATGCACTTGAAAAAATATTGGTAAATTAACTTAAATTTAAATTCAATTTGTTTCGATTTTATGGTACAATAAGTTTTGGTTTCTTTAATGTAATCTATATTTTTTTATCCAAAGCTTTAAATGTATTTTCCATATGGTCAAATAAATAAATACAATAATACATTAAATATTTTTTTTAATCTAGGAACGGGAATATAATAATATATTGATATTTTACAATATATTTATTCACTAGCACCGCCACAAATAAAGTATTATACGAATTCTATAAGTCTATAATCTGCTTTTAATTATTAAACTGAATTTTAAAGTAGATTCCTGTGACTTCTTTTAACACTAAATTATTCTATACCAACGAGTTAATTTATTAATAAATCAACACAAAAATAAGCAAGATTTGATATTAAAAAGGGAAATTTCTTTTATATTTTATTACCAATGGATAAATTGTAAGTTCTGTAAATTAAACAAAATATTAAAAATACTATGAACTAATCATAGACTTGCACTTTTGAACTCAAGGAATGGCACAATGTTTCACTGACTTTTCTATATCATTCGTTCTTCGATAAATAAATCAAGTATTTATTAAAAAAGTAGCCACATTCATTACTTTAATTAATTACAGAGTGTTCGCCCAATTTCATGGCTCACTGTAAGTCCGCAAATTAAATATAATTTAAGCCAAACAGAGTGCTTGTGTGCTCTCAAATCTAATCAGATGAAATTCGCAGGCAATTATCACGGCAGCTCTATATTTAACCGCAAATGAGTTTACCTTGCCTCCGATCAGATTGGAAATGTGTCATTTTCATAATGATATCTAAATACATATGTTTAAAGCTGAAAGCTTGTTCATCAGTCAGTTAAACTGGAATTTTCACCTCGAAGCCAACTCCCCGCAAATTATGGATGTTTTTCCTTGATCAAATGATTAATCCAGTCATAATATAAATAAATATATGGCCATATAAATCATACATTTATGACGAGGTGCCAATTGCCGATTAATCAGGCAAAGAATTAACACTCCCGACTTAATTGTAGGCTTTATTCATATCAATAAGCCATTAAACCATTAACTAGTAGCCCATTAGAGCGGCTTTGCCGACGTCATTGGAAGAGAAGAAATACGCAAATCTGTTTGGCCAACTCGGAACCAGCTTCCCTTTCGATTTAGCCAAAGTCAAGAGTGGCTAGACCAAGAGACTACGTCAAAGCCTGGCTAGATGGTAACTGGTTTTAAGGCGGGTATCGCTCTGGTTATTGATCGCTCCGCTCCAGTGAGGGATAACTGGGGTAATTCCCAGGCACATGCGGCGTATGCGCAATGCAGGCAAACTATTAAGGCGCAGGAAATTTCATTCGGCCAAGTTAACAGGCAGCCGCAGAACAACACTCCCCTCCGCCGCTCCCTTCTTAAGAAAACCAGTTAGCTGGCGCTGAGAAAGTGCATTAAGCCATCGCCTCGAATCGATTGAACCGAATCGCAGTGCAGAAAAAAAACATGTTAATTGCCCGCCGATCGAAGTGTTTTGGCCACAGTAGTAGTCGCTGCTGGTTACTGGTTCTTGCCATAAGCCACAAGGCATAAGGCACAGCCACCAGCCATCAGCCAGACAATGCCTCGTCCAAATATTTGGCAACGTCTCTCTGTGCCAAGACAGGAAAGTGGCCCACGGATCTGGGACCGCGAGGAACGTGGAGTGCGGAACGAGGAACCGAGAAGAGCAGGCCTTGATGATGGTTACATGAAAACGTGTTGAGTGACTGTCATTAAGCCAACACTTATGGCTAACAGCTGAGCTTGGGGAATCGGGGAAAGCTGCCCATGGAACAGATGCTGACCATTGAGGGATTACGGGAAGGGTACAGGGACTAACTGGCAGAACTCTCAGGGAGAGTATTATAGTTACATTGAAAGCCTAGAAACTACTAGCACCTTGGATAAGCCAAGGAAGAAACTAAACAGTGTGTCCAGTGTGCGCTAACTTGGCTTAAAATAGAATAATATTTTGTATCTGAAAGGATAACAAAGTTTTTTTTTGCATTCATTTTAAGCATAATTAAAATTGGGTTAAAAAGATAAGCTAACTAAGACAAAGCATAAGCTTCCACTGTAGGTGTGACAGTTACAGGTTTCGATAAATATCTGTATAAGCTATGACTTAAATGTAAATGTACACAAAATAAATAGCTAACCTTTTCCTAAAGTAATTAACAATTTCACACCTTATTTTCCTGCTAACACCTTAAGCTTAAATTACACGGAACTGGAATGCAACTATTAGGATCAACAGCTGTAGAGAACTCAATGCAATTAGTTGTTAAATATTAAAGCAATATTATTGAGCTAAGCAAGGAAAGGAATTGTTTAAATCAACATAAGACTATAGATTTGTAATTTAAAAATTTGTATATATATAATAAGTTGGGGGTAAACAACTCTGTAAACAGTAGGTGCATAGCCATGAGGATCACTTGGGCCGACTCCAGGACCCTCTATTGGCTTTGTAATTCCCCTAAGTGATCAGATTGATACACAAACGAAAGCCACCGTTTCAGCCCCCCTGCGGCATCCCTCCCTCCATCCCTCCGTCCGTTGGATTCTGCGACACTCGACACACAAATGTGCGAGATGCTTCGGTGTGTGCGAGAGCATGTGAAAATAGAGTCGGTGGTGTGCGTGTCGTGCAACGTTTCGCGCGATGCTTAAAACTGGTGACCCACGTTGGGTCTGATTTAGTCGTTAACGCGCGGCCAACACGATCACACCGCAGATCCATCCGATCCGACCAACTATATAGCTCACACATCTCATCGCCTGGCATAGCCTATAGTGTGTAGTGTAAGTGCGCGGCGTTGATTTAGATTTATGATTTCGGCGTTTTTCGTGGCCTCTGTCAGCGAGTGACTCGGTTAGTTGTCAGCTGTTTAAAAATTCAAATTTTGATCACCGGTAGCCAGGCCCTTACCAAGAGTTCGAATCGAATACATGCCCCAGAAGCTGCACTCGCTCTCGTTAATATCCCAGAGTTTTGCAATCCCCCCGACGGTAAGTGAGCAAATTTCTAGCACTCTCTATTATTGTATGTTGTATGCGGTGTACTTTTGTGTACTTTTTCGGGCTAATTAGGCAGCGGAAGTCGTTTAAAAAAATAGTAAGCCGGGCCTGAGTGCACAGTTTAGCTAAGCAAAGTGAATACTAACCCCAAGTCCCTCAATTAATTGCATTTAAATTTAGCCAGCGACGCGCATCAAACCCTGCCAATGGCGACCGAAATAGATCAGGAAAGTTCAAAGAGCCATGTTATGATCTGCGTCAATTTTGGTTTGGTTTTTTCGAATATATAGAATATTAAAATATACATTTATTTAAAAATATATTCAGTAACAATAGTCCACAAGCCCTAGAGGGAATAAAAATATTCAGAGAAGAAAGTTTATTTAATTAAATATAACAATGAAGATCAAGAAGTACCCACTGACTTCACATCAAGATACGATTCTTCAAGTATTAATTCGATATTTGCGATCAAGACCTTAACCCATATATCGACTCAATATACAAGTATCAGGTTCTGTTCAACATATAATCCCTTGGAACTTTATTTATCTTGTAAGGGAGTTTCTGATAGAAGTCCGATAAAGAGCATATCTCTCAGCCCACATCACTCATACGTCGTGTTGGCCAAGCTGATGTTAACAAACACAGATCCGAGACTTCTCTGACATTTGCACACTCCTGAGTAAAGGTGGAAAAATAGCGATGTTAACATAAAGTGCAATAAATAATTACTGACCATTGATTGCCAATTTTATAAGCTTAATGCTGACATTAGTCACTTGGATATAAAATTATTTAATACTAATCAATATCTCTGCCATTAGTCACTTGGATATAAAATTATTTAATAATCAATATGTGTAAATAAAGGTGTTGTGCAAACAAAGTGGGATGGCCAAAGCCCAAACAAAATGTTATATTCACTTTTTTTATAAATTTTCCTAAACTAAAACCTAAAACTAACCAGTTATTAAAGGAAATCGACTTGCAGTATATAATTATAGGTAATATTTATTATTTCTACGAGTTCAGTTTATATTTAAATATATTTCGTGTCTTACACTCTAACTTTACCTATTCACACTTTTATTAAAACTATTAGTATTTGTTCCATAACTACCAGAAGCAGAAAAAGATATTATGTGTTTTGAATATTATTAAAATATTTTCAAATATGTCAGCTTGGAATTTGTTGATAGTTATTGAATAACAATTTTCCTGTGCAACTATCGACATTTTTTCTCCTCCCCAAAGCGCCTTGATTAATTTTCGCTCGGCGTGGAAAATTCGATTAAAAACCTGCCTGGCAGTTAGTTGCCACTCCGCGCATTCGTTGGCCGAAACAGAAGTTGCCCGGCCATTCGGACCAACTTTTCCAGCTGCCAAGAACTTTTCCACTCCAAAATTCACTGCCAGAGCCAGCAATCGAAAACAGTGGTTTCGAAAACGAAATGAATAAGCGGAGCAAGGCCGACGGCTTTTATAAGCCAGCAGCAGCGGCTTAGAAGCCGCTCGTTCGTTTGGGCCAGGCCAAGATCCGCTGCTGCCGCTGCTGCTGGCAACCTGAAATACCGCGCTGCTGTCAATTGAAATTTGTATTCCGCGGCGGCGTCAAGTGCTGCAAACGACGACAACTAAGGCCGAATGGCCTGGCCTGGCTCATTGAACTTGGCTAACTCTCGGGTCTAGACGTGGATAATAAAAAACCGCATTAGTGAGTAAATAAAAGCAGAATAAAAAATAAAACCACAAACAAAACAAAAAGCCGAGAGAGTCGCGTGCCGCTTTCAATTGATATTCCGCCGGCGTTCACGTGAACAGAATGCGAGCGAGCGAGCGAATCATGGGGAATTCTTGGCTCAAAACATTTTCAAAAATATTTTGTTTTTACTATTTATAGACAGCTGCATAGAGGGGAAATTAGAAAAATAGAAAAATAGAAAAAGCGAAAAGGAATGGATGGGGCCCACTAAATCATGCGCCGCCAAAGTCAAAGCGAATTGCCAATTTTGCAGATCCCCATAGTCACATAAAATTAATTTATTAGCATACTATTATAACGTAAATGCTAATGCCAATCCAGTTAAAACCGCCTGCGCCTCATTAGTAAAACAAACTATAGGGGTTTGTTTAGTTTGCGAATGGATAGTGTAAATAAATTATGCAGATTATTTCTGCGAATTCGGTTTTGAGTAGTGTTTTAGCCCTTGTCTATTTTTGGAGATGATACACGATAGTTTTTAAAACCGGAATTGGACCATTAGAAAGCTCTTCTTTATGGTCATTGTGACTTGAAGAATTTTACATAAAATTAAATCTTAGGAAAAATACTTTAATGCTTACAGTAAACTATATGTACATGCCTTTTAAATGGTAAATGCTATAATAGTTTCTTTATAACCTTTCTCTCTAATTATTATGCCAGGCAGCCATTCATTAGATATGCAAGAGCGAACTCATAAATACTTGTTTAAATACTTTTTCCCATTGAGAGACATTACTCATACGCCCAGTTGAAGCCAGTATAGTCTCGTTCTTTGAACCTATGCCGGAATTGGGCTATTAAAAGCTCTGTTCTTTAGATATGCGAGCTTGTAATTATTCCTCTTACAAATTACATAGATTTTACATAGATTTTCCCAGAGATTACTCAAACAGTAGAGTTCCCAAAAGCCAATTCAGTTAAGTCATACAATCAAAAGCTCCCCGGTGTTCAGTTAATGACTTCCGCATATCTCAGACTTTAAACCCGCCGTACTTGAGATTATGCAGAGAGTCATACAGGTTCTTGAGGGGATCTGGGTCTCGGTCTGGGTCTTGTTCTGATATATCATATCAAAACGTAGCTGATCTGCAGATATGATCTTCGGGCAATTAGATAATGGCAATTGCCAAAGAGGCACGAAACAGGAAAAGTTTTTGCATTTCGCCAAAATTTCCATATCTCTCGAGCAGATGAGATTATCTTAACTGGAAGCCGTAAACTCTCGAATTGCCCCTTGTCACACAGCTACATATTTTCTAATTAAGCACGGGCTGACATATACGGCGACATCGAGGGGTGGACCAGCAGGCGGGGGCGGAGCGAGTCCAAATCTACGTGGATCCGTAGACAAGTGACACTGAAATTGGCTTTTGTTATTTCGCTTCGTTCTATTTTAGCACGTCTCAAAACACTGCACGAAATGCCAGGTACCCGTGCTACTGCTACCCTTTGAGTTGAGATGGAGGAGGTGTGGATAGGAATGGGGCAGGGAATGGGGATGGGAATGCAGTCGGATCGGGGCAACGCTTCGCTAGCACTGAACTTGACATTGCCGAGGTCTGCTTTCAATTTAGAAATATGTCAGCGGCACAGACTATTTTCAGAGCAGCGCGCACTGTGCACATCACGCACTTGTTGCGCCACAGATACAGATTCAGATAAAGATAGAGAGATACAGCGGCAGATACAGCTGAGCTATCTGAAGAGTTACAGGTGGGAAGTGGATCTGAAGGGTACGAGTCTTGGAGCCGGCAATTTTGTGGGTATCTTAAAACGTTTCTTGTTCATTTTTTATTGCATAAGTTATAGATACTTCCGGATTTTGTTAATTTATGTTTGGTTTGGCTTGACTTGTATGGGTAATTTTAAGATTTTTTATTTAAATTACCTTCAAATAACTTATTTTTTCTCATCTATCTTACAGTCATGACTAAAAATGGCCACAGCAACACAGCCTATGTCAGCGATCATGCAGACAAATTGGAGCTGGCCGAGAAGGGTCAGAAGAACAAGGCCATAGTGGCCAAGGATCCCGACTACAATCCCTACCATAACCGCGATGTGGAGCACCCCACAACGTAAGAAAATAATATATATAATTAATATCAAAATATTAAATACTAATTTAATCATTTGCCACCAGAAATTCGGAAACTCTGTTCCATTTGTTGAAGGGCTCGCTGGGCACAGGTATTCTGGCCATGCCCAATGCCTTCCGTAACTCCGGTTATATCACAGGCTCTATTGGCACCGTTGTTATCGGATTTATTTGCACATACTGTATTCATCAATTGGTTAAAGCGGAGTTTGAACTGTGCCGAAGAAAGAAGGTAAGTTAAATAACCAAACGAATATATGGTAAATCTGGATAAAGCAATAATATAATTTGTAAGCAGCTGTTCAAGTGTTCCTTTAATTAGAGTAGCTATTTAGTTGTGTAAACCCAGCTTTTTGAAACCTTATATGACTCTTATATAAATATAATTAAAATTTATCACGATCAGCTGTTTTTCAATTTTAATTATTATTCACAAAATCAATAACTGCACTTGCAATATCTATACTATTAGTAAATATGAATTATTTCTCTCCACAGATGCCCAGCATGAACTATCCTGCGGTGGCGGAGACAGCTTTAGGCGAGGGACCCAAGTTCTTCAGGTCTATGGCCCCATACATTGGCACCGTAGTCAATACCTTCCTGCTGATCTACCAACTGGGCACCTGTTGTGTGTACGTCGTATTCGTGGCCTCTAACATCAAGTCCATTGTGGATGCTGTGGCTGAAACCAACATCGATGTTAGGCTCTGCATGATCATCATCCTGCTGCCCCTGATCCTTATCAACTGGGTGCGCAACCTCAAGTACCTGGCACCGTTCTCTACGCTGGCCAACGCCATCACCATGGTCTCCTTCGGAATCATCTGCTACTACATCTTCCGGGAACCCATCACCACGGAGGGCAAGGATGCCTTTGGCAAGCCGGAAAACTTCCCGCTCTTCTTCGGCACCGTGCTCTTTGCACTGGAGGCCATTGGCGTAATCCTGCCACTGGAGAACGAGATGAAGACACCGCAGAAGTTTGGAGGCAGTTGTGGAGTCCTGAATGTGTCCATGATCCTCATAGTGTTCCTTTACGTGGGCATGGGTCTCTTTGGCTACCTCAACTACGGTTCTGCAGTGCTGGGATCTATCACCCTGAATATGCCGGAGCATGAAATGTAGGTTTACTTAAAGATCTTTTGTGGTTATCGTCAGTTCTAATGATTGCTCACCTTAGGCTCTCCATGTGCGTCAAGGGAATGCTGGCCTTTGCCATCTACATCACCCATGGCTTAGCCTGCTATGTGGCCATCGACATTACCTGGAACGATTATGTGGCCAAGCGCCTGGGCCCCCAGCGAAACGCTCTCTTTTGGGAGTACGCAGTGCGAACGATCCTAGTCCTAATGACCTGTAAGTATTCTTGTTTAATATGGAGAGCAATTCCCTAATTCACCTAATTATTAATCTCTGCAGTCCTCCTGGCAGTAGCCATTCCCAACCTTGAGCTGTTCATCTCCTTGTTTGGAGCTTTGTGTCTATCTGCTTTGGGTCTAGCCTTCCCAGCACTTATCCAGATCTCCACGCATTGGTACCACACCAAGGGACTCAGCAAGGCCTGGCTGCTGATCAGTGAGTATGCCCCGAGATTATCCCTGAAATCGAAGTACTGATCCTGAATTCTTTAGGCAACTTTGTGCTGATCATTGTGGGCATTCTGGGCCTGGTGATCGGCACGTATACGTCGCTGAAGGAGATCGTGCTCACTTTCTCGGAGTAATAAAGTGGAGAGCCGAAATCCGCCAGCGGGCATTCCAATTCAAGCGAAAGTATTATAAGCAATCGGAAGATATGGAAATCTGTAGACATTCGCAGTACAGCACAAAGGACAAACAGATACCGATGCAGATACGGTTAAAGATATAGATACAGATTAGGATACAGTTGAGCTGTAACCTCTTCTTCTACTCTGAACGATTTGTTGCGTATTTGTATAGAATTTATCAGATTTGTGATATTTTTAAGCATCGTGCCCAAGAATCTGTACAACAAGTGTGTATGTATATCGTTTATATCTCTTTATGTAGTAGATAACATCTTGATAAGTAGTCTAGTGCCAAGTCACATCTTTATAAGCCTTATTTAAAGTACGATAGCAGTCAGCCACATCAATAAAAGATAGTTTGCCATATTAAGATACATTGTTGTGGACCTCTTGGGCCTGCATATAATCCCTGAGGGCACTGCAAAGCCTCTTGGCACCATCCACCAGCTTTTCTTTGGGGTAAAATGCAATTGACAATCGGAAAAACTGCTTTCCCGTCTCGCCATCCAACGAGAAGCGTGGTCCTGCTATAAAGTAGATCTTGTGATGTTCCAAACTGTACTTGAGGAACTCCCTGGCATCAAGGGGATCGGGTATGCGCACCCAGATGAAGTATCCGCCCGAGGGGCTGACCAACTTGCAACCCGTGGGCAGCTCATTCCGAAGCACTTCAGTGGTGGCCAGCATTCGCTCCTTGTAAGCCTCGTAGAATAGAGCTATCTGTTTCTGGGCCAACTTCAGCTCGAAGAGACTACCCACTATGCCAGCAGTGTAGTTATTGAAACAACCGCCGCTGTTGGCAAACCCACATCCATCCAAGATGGGCTTAACCCGCAGCGGAACCTCCAGCCAACCCACGCGTACACCAGGTCCAAGGATCTTTGAGAAGCTCCCGTTGGAGACGACATGGCCAGCAAAGTCCGGATCGGTTCTATCATCATAGGACATCAGACGGGAATGTACCGGTTTCTCGCCATAATGCAGGATAGTATACACATCATCGCAGATCACCAGGAAGTCGTATTTCCGAGCCAGTTGCACAATTCCTCGACAAATCTCTGAAAATATGTTAACAATAATAAATATTGAGTTTAAAATTTGTACATCTTACCTTACCTGGTGAAAACAAAATCCCTGTGGGATTATGATAGGTCGGAATGGTGTAGTAAATTCCCCAGAACTCCTTAGTCTTCGAATCAAAACGTCTCTTCGCCACCTGCTCCTCGAGATCCTTCAAGTCCACACCATCATCGTTAAGCTTCACAGGAACTATAGTAAGACTGGTAAAATGCTTCATACTATCCAGGGCTATCATATAGGTGTACTCATCCACGAATATAAAGCCCTGGAAGTCGACCACCGTGGAGAGAAGTAGGTGAAGGCCCTGGGTAGCTCCAGTGGTGATAATCAAATCCTCACTATAAACCACAAAGTAAATGAGATAAATATTAAAGCCACAGAAACCACAGACCAAATACCTTTTAACGGGGCTCCCATACATTTCACTAAAATATGTGGAGATCTCCTGGCGCACCTCGAACGCTCCACTGGTGGGTCCATACTGGAAAATCAGCGACTGGTTGTCCTGCTTTTCCCGTTGCTGCAAATGTATCCCAGTAAAGTCATTTCAATAAACGGATTGCGTAATTGCTCCACTCACCAGACAATGCTCCGTGGCCTTCCTGAAGTTGTCGCAGTTGGAGCTGAGGAGATCCGTTCCCGGTGCCCCAACTCCGAGATTTAGGATGTCCGGCTCATAGACATTCCAGGCGCCTCCATCAAAGAGGTGCTTAAGCTTACGATCTCCACTGGACTGCGACATGTATTCCGTAGTTTTCTAAGCATACTAATGCTTATCTGTCCGAGGTGCTTGAGCCTTTATAGAGTACAATGAAAAACATTTAACTCTTCAGAGGTCGACATTTATACCCATTAATCAGCGAATCCTAGGGGTATAAGAATTTCCGACAGATCGAAAGTTTTTAACACAAAATAAGTTAACCTTAAACTATAATCAACTATTTTCTGATTTTCTAATAATCGATTTATTCATTTCCATACATCTTTTAATTAGAGAGTACTGCTCCTAGAAATAATATTTTTTAGTTAAATTTTTTTAGTTAATATATTGATTTTTCAAACAATATAATTCATTCGAAAATAAGGATTTTAAGCAAAATAAAGGGTAGTACGCAGTCGAAAGCCCTAATTTTCTTACGCTTTTCGTGGTGAATGTCGAAAATTCCGATTAAAAAGCCATTCGCAACGCAGCGCTTGCGACAGCTGATTACAGCTCACTTTGTTTTTGGAAAACTCGGAAAAATCTCCTGAAGATGGACGCTGA
This sequence comes from Drosophila pectinifera, assembly GCA_008042775.1. Classification (NCBI taxonomy): domain Eukaryota; kingdom Metazoa; phylum Arthropoda; class Insecta; order Diptera; family Drosophilidae; genus Drosophila; species Drosophila pectinifera. Next base: position 58,197 of record VNKC01000229.1, read on the forward strand.
AAAACCCACTACAAGTGCAGCTGCTGCCGCGGCACAGGATCCAAATCAGTTCCTGGACTCACCACAACACGGACCAACCTTGTCAAGCGCCTCCAGCTTCGAGGCTTTGACCCGCCACGACCCGAACCTCAGTCGACTGGCCACAAAAATGTTCCAAAAGACGGAGGAGTACATCACCCACGAACTGAATGCGCCCCTGGAAGACTACAAACTGCTGGAGGAGATGAACAAGGCCACCATAGCCAAGTACAAGGATATGCGACAGATTGCGGAGAATCTTAACGCTTCGACCAGCGAGCTTAGCCTGAAGTTCCAGCAATTGGCTCCATTGATGCAACAGATCGATGAGATCTCCGATACTGTGGACAAACTGGAGGCGGCGGCCTATAAACTAGATGCCTATAGCATAGCCCTGGAAAATCGGGTCAAGTGCGTGCTCCAAAGGAAATCCGGCGGCCAGGTGGCGCAGTGAACAAATAAGCCTAGTCGTTTACAAAGACTTTAAGTGGTACATTTATTACAGTAGATTTTATGTCGTCAACCAAGTAATAGTTTAAATAAAATCGCAATTATGTTAAGGAATATTAAGGGAACTGCAACAGGAAATGGATTATCTTAGTATAAGATTGTTGGACACACAATTTATGTAGCTACTTACTCTTGGCCACTGTGCGAATGGATCGGATGAGGTTTAGAACTTGATCCTTAGCCGTGGGCGCTCCGAAATCCTGCTGACCCGCCTGCCGGCCCCAGCCAACTACAACAATTTGCATAAATCTTAACATCGCGTGGCACGTCAATATGAAATATATTACTTACACTTGGCCAAGAATCGCTCCTCGTGCAAGATGCAGACTGCGTTTAGGCACAGGAGCGAAGCTTCAATTAGCGTCCACAGGGTAAACATTTCTGCGGCAGTTACTCCTTCCTATTCGCAACCAAGATCGGCGGACAATTGTTGACGTCAGTAATGCCGCTTTGCCATTCACTGCGAACGCTGACACAGCTGTTTTGCAGCGCTGACATCCAGTGTGTGAAGAAGAAGAAGCTTGCGCGCCAAAAATTAAAATATTCATTTAGGTTTTTACTGACTTTATTTACTATACAAATTAAACAATCTTAATATTATTTACAAGTTCATTGAGCCCACGGCAAGACACCCAATGCACATTTGGACCAGTCGTTATCTGAAAATAATATAAAGAGAGAATTTTTGAATAAAAACATAAACAAAATAAATAATAAACAAAAAACCCACCTCTCTCTATTGTCCAAATGCCCAAGTCTGACGTTACAGCGTTGGAAAAGGTATGTCCTTTACTTTGATCTGCTTGGGATACAAGTCTTTCCAAATAATCCAGGTTATAGCTCTCCACCGATGAACTATCATCTTCCATAGGTTCAGATATCTCTGCTTTATACTCCTGCAAGCGAATATCGCAGAGTTGTGACAAGTCCGCCTGCTGAGCCTGGCTAAAAGGTGGATCCGCTAGTGATAGCAACCTAAAAACATAAGACATTAGTTTTACTCCAGTAATTAGTTAGAAAAGCTTAGCTTACCCCTTGAGAATAGGAGCTGAGTATTTGCTAAAGGGACCAACACGCTGCATAATAAACTCCCGGTCGAAAACCCACGTTCTGGCCTTCTTGGGATTATCTCCAAAAATTAGTGTAACTGAAGAATCCACACCAGAGTGCACTAAGAGGCTGCGCATGGTTTTCGATAGCACGTTCGTATTGAGGGAAGAGAAATCCACAGGCTTTAACTTATTGTTCTGGATAGAAAGGATGAATTAGGATTGGTTTAGGCAGATGCTGAATGTTTCTACAAACCAAATCGAGTTCCTCTTTATACATGCGCTTCATGCGGAACAGCATTCCAAAGGTTTCGATCATCTTCGATGCCCAGTAACTAGCTCCCAAACGCTTTTCTTCACTTTCATTTGGATTTTCAAGAAATCGAACCAAGGCCACAAAGAAGTTCTCGATGTATCCCTGCATGGCGAGTAACCTAAAGAGATCCTGAGTTCCAGCGATTAGCGCATCCTCGTTGTCCTTGATTTGCAAGCCCACGACCATGAAGTATTTCATTCTGAGCAAGCAACCCATGTAGATATCCAAAAGATCCTTCATCAAAGAAGACTCCCTTTTCACCTTAACACTCAGGTCATTCACCACAGAATCCATAATTTCCTTAGATGTCTTGGCTTTCTTGCTGGAGGAGTAGACGCGAATCTTGTTGAATTCCGCACTGGATTTCAGTTTGCTGATGGCCTTAAGTTTATCCGCTCCATTAAGGTGGCACTCCAGGGTCAGGTCATAGATCTCTAGAAGATTGGTCACCTCCTTTTCAAACTTCAGCTTGTCCTTGCGCTTCAGCTTTCCAGCATCCAAATTGGACATGGTCTCCTTGTGGGGCAGCCAGTAATAAGTCCTTAGCCACTCTAGACAGTGCTCAGAGGTGCTTCTCAGCACCTCTACCGGTGGCAGTTCTTGTCCGTGGGCGCATAAGTGCCGCAGATCCACGATAAAAGACTGGAGACCCAACTCCTTGGCTGTTTCGTACATGCTGCTCATGTTGTGACCCTGTATTATAGAGGACATGAAGTTGTAGAATCTCGTAAAGGCGCTGGCATAGGTGGTCTGTATCTTGGTATTGCCCTCCTTGTCCTCCAGCTGTGCTTGGACAAGCACCGAAGTGGCCAAAACAGCCGCTGGGCAGAGGTTTCCCCGACGTAGGCTCCAAATGCGAATCTTACTCAGTGCCTGGCGACGATCGGTGGCTTTGGCCTGTTTGGCAAACAACTCGTCATACGTTGCATTAAACTCCACCCTGAGTATACGAATAAAATAAAGATTATTTAGATTTATTTAATTATTTATTTAATATACGCACGTGTCTCGCCAAGGGGTCACCACTGTCCTTTGTTTTACCACTGCAGGTGGTGTGGCGGGTAAAGTTGTAACATTCTGCAGCTTGGCCTTCTCTGGGCTTTTCTTTTTTGCCGCAGGCTTTTCTTTTTTAGCCACTGCCATGCTTGGTTTTTAATATTTTAAAATAATTTTTGGAGCAAAACAACGCGCGAGTCTATCAGTGATGTCAGATAGTAGGGGATGCCAACATACATTTTGAAAATTTTAGCTTTTATAGCTATTTTTTATATCTAAACTTCACATTTAAAAAAATTCTTGGTATTGGGATTCTTAACTTATTCCGTTCTATTATATTTTGAATTTTGTATTTATTAAGAGTCGGATAACAGTAAAATTTCGCTTCTTTTAGTTCACATTTGTAGCTAATTTCACAGTAGTTAGCACTGATTACAGTTATCAGCTGATAAAGAGTGTGACCAGCGTCAATTGTTTAATTTTACTCTCTTTTAGACCTGTTCGCGGAAAGTGCCACCGTTTTCTCTCCAACTTGGAGCCAAAAATAATATTTTCTTCCTAAATTTTCTTCCTTACCCCCAAAGGGGATCGGCAGAGATTCTTAGATCCCCACTGGCCACCACAACACATGCCTTTCGTCCAACATCCCAGCTACACCAACAACAACAGCAGCAACAACTTGGTGGACATTCTGAATCCGGAAAATATCGAGTTCGATGGGCCGCCAGTGGCGCGTAAGATGATAATAGGCTCGTTCTCGATGTTCGTGATCTTCTCGTACCTGCAGCTGCTCTACATTCTGGTGGCCATCTACCTGGCGCTGCATCACGCCCATCATTAGGAGGGATCATGTACCACTTTGTGTCGGAGCAAACGCCGGAGCTGCGGCTCTCGGCGGAATCACTGGTGACCAGCCACGTGACGCAGTACCTCAAGGACTTCCAGTTGGAGGCTGTGCGCTTTCTTTACGAGCGCCTTGCCAAGGGGGAGTTCAGCATCCTCAACAATGAGAGTGGACTGGGAAAGGTGGCGACGATAACGGCTCTACTGAGTGCTTTGGATCGGACGAAGAAGATCCTAATAGTGCTGCAGAACGATGAGCAGCTGCTCGCCGGGTGGCAATTCCACCTGGACACTCTCACGGATCTCGCGGTGTACACCATTAGTGGGGTGCAAGGTAATTGTTTTGAAATTTAACGGTGTACTCAATGAATTTAATTTAAAGTTTAAGAGTATTCCCTTAATGGCTGCTAAGAATTTAGAAATATTACCAACTTCGTAGCATTTCACAATCACATGAAATAAGACCTTTCTCTTTTTATTCAACAGACACCACAGACTCTCCCCACAGCGTTTACCTGGCCAAGTGGAGTAGCTTGCGCAGCATTGGAGATCTCAGCCGGCTAAAGTTCGACTACATTCTGGTAGACAATCGCGGGCACTCACTAAACAACAGCTTTTGCACGTCCATGCTGCTAAAGCACTTCGAGGGCAAAGTAAACATTGTTATCTCCAGCGTTGACATTACGGTGAGACAATCGAAGTTGACTCATTTTGGAGCTAACTAATCCGCTCTTTTTCCCTCTCCGCAGTCCGATGTGAAGTTGCTGTACAACGTTTTGCGATTGGGGGGCCGCCTGGAGCATCAGTACCGAAACTTTCAGAGCTTTGATCGGAAGTTCCACCTGCCCGATCCCAAGGAGGTGTTCAGCAAGCGGATAGATCTCGAGGATTACTACAAGCAGCGTGGCTTTCTCAGCGAGTATATCAAGTAGGCGCGCTCAGCCAAAGGTTTTAATCAAATCTATGGAATATTCTGATTTTATTCTCTCTCGTATGGTCTTCTAGGGACTTCCGTCTGCGTCGCTTTCGGCATCAGTTTGAGAAGAGCTTCCCGCTCGTCGCACCGGAGCAGTACAAGCATAACCTCAACCTCTGGCTGGCCTCCAAAAATAGTCAGAGCACCCTCAGTGGCTCCTCGGATGTCTGCTCCACAATCGCCTCCCTAGAAAACCTTCCAGCTCGCCCAAGTGAAACCCTTCAGCCGCAAGAGCAGGATAAACTATCCGAGCACAGCGTGGATGATATCGTGGCTATGTCTCCGCTAGTCTTTGAATCCTCTGACTCTGAAGTTGAAGCCATAACAGTGGAGGCTGCTCCACAGCATAATCAAGTCTTGGTGGTTTCCAGCGATGATTGTGAGATTGTGACGCCTCCGAACACGCCGCCGAATCGAACGCCCAGCCTGAAAGAGTCGCCGAGACTTAAATCTAAGAGAAAATTGTGCAAGCGAAAGTCGCCACAAAAGAAACTGCAGCTCACGGACTCTGAGGAGGAAGAGGATGGTGAGGATGAAGTTGTGGAGGTGGCGGAGGTGGCGCCCAGAAGGCGTACTCGTTCAACTGTTGTTCCTGATCTTTCCAAGACTAGGAAACTCAACATCCGACTGAGAAGAGTATCCTTAGAGAGCATACCCACAACACCGCCTGCCGCTGAAAAAGCTGCTCCGTTTGTTACACCCAAAACAGAGCCCTCAGTTAGAAAGAGAAAACCAGGCCGGCAGGCAGTTAGCCCACAGGACATGAGGCGTCCAACAACTCGAGGAATGCAGCGGTTAACTCGATCTGCCGAGTCCAAGCTAAACATCAAATACTTGAAGCACCACATCCTGGAAGATCCCAAAAGGAAGAGAGTCAAGGCTGAGGGGAATCAAACGCCCATTACGAGCAAGTCCAGGGTGAAACAGGAGAGAAAGGAAAAGCCTGCTGCAGCACAGCAAGAGGAGCAGGTGTCCACAAAGAAGCCAGAAATGGAAACTCCCAAACGTGCGGCAGGGCGTCCACGAAAATCTAAACGGAAACCTGAACCAAGTACCACAAGCAAATTGAAGGCTAAACCCCCAACTAAGTCCTTTAATCCCACACCTCAAGTGCTCAGCGGAAGTTCCTTGTCCTCGGAGTATATGCAATGTGCTCAGCGGATCCCAGACAACTTGGATTCCGTGGAGCCACCGGCCTTTCGGGTGCCATTCACGCCTCAACAGACTCCCTTGATTCTAAAGCTTCCATCTGCTTTTAATTTGCTGAGTGATTCAGAGATGGTAGCCATCCCTCAAACGAAGTCACAAGGTGAAACGGTGGTGATTACCAGCTCCCACGACGAGAGCTCACCGCAGGATGCCACGCAGAGTCGTCGCACCAAGGCTTTAAAACGAAAGCGGAAACAGGAATCACCCACCAAGTCTAGTTTTGGGGGAGGATTAGGCTTGCCGCCTGCAAAGCGAAGGCCCAACAAATCACCGGATTTATTCAGCATTTCCTCGGACATGTCGCAGATTCCCCTGGCTCAGCCACGACCCTCCTCCCCCTTTGAAGGCTTTAAGATCTTTGGCTCGGAGGTGAAGCAATTCCAGCAGCAGCATGCTAAGACAAATACTCCGGCCGCGAAAAAGAATCGCGAGCGATCTTGCTTGGATATTCTAGAGAAAATATTCGAGCCACGCCAGCAACAGAAGGAGAAAACCAGTCCCAAAGTCTTGCCAACTTTGCCTCCGGCTCAGAAAGAGCCTGAGGCATCACCAACCGTCATCATCACTCAGCGACGAAGAACGCTGCTGGAAGATGATTTCTTTGAAATAACCAATAACGGAGAATTCGGCAGTCGCATGAGGCTGAACTCTTCCGGGGATGTATCGCCTGTGCAGCCGGAACAGCACACTACCAGAGCCACGCAGGCCAATAAGATCACGAACTATTTAATAGGATCGGGACTCACCCAGGAGAAGACCCAACCGAACACTGGAACTCGCAGCACCACTGCCACAATGCAGGCCCTACGGAAGTCTCCTAAATCTCCAAAACAGAATGGAAAGTCCATCCAGGCCACTAAGCTCACTCGCTGGTTCGGCTCAGTATTCGGAGGCGGCGGTGGAGCTTCGCAGACCAGCTCTGTGGAGTCGGTGAGTGCTCCGAGTACACCGGTAGCACCCTCGACAAGTGCAGCAGCCGCTCGAGCACGATCGGCGAGGAGTGGCGGAGCCAGGGGACCCACCAGACGAAAGAGACTCGATCTGTTTAAATAAGGAGCAGAAGAAAGACAGCATCCGTTTTATGGAAAACGTTAAGGTATAGTTAACAAAATAATTCTTCTTTGGAAAGCAACATATTCAAAGTCTGATTTTTAAGCTGAGTTTTTAGGCCTGGTTTCCCATAAAACACAGGGAAGTTAAACTGAAACTTCAGCCACAAGATCAGATATTGAACATCGAAGAGCTGAAATGAATTAATCAAAAGAAAAAGCCAAGCAAAAGTTAACAGCAGTCTATTTTGCCAAAAAGACTATTGTAGGTTGTAATACCCATGTGGTACAATGTTAACTGTAAAACATTAAGCCAATCTGAGAGCAATTAACTAGCCAATTTAGTTAAAATTCAATTATGTGTGCACATTTCGATAATTATATACCATAATTACTAAGGACACCGATTAGTGGATTCGTTTTTGAACGTATTGAGCAGACATGTAAACATTTTAACATATATAAATTATTTTAATCCGACAAAAAGTACATAATAGAAGTCGTCGACTGAAGTTTAGATTTGTATGTATATCTGTAAACTATTATTTTTGTAAAAGCTTTGCCATGATACAAAAAACGTAAGAAAATAGGCGAGTTTCTATGGGTAAAAAAGAAGAGTAAATTTGTTTCTAGAATCTATTATTTAATTATCTCAAAGATGCGGACAGAAATAAACGGAAATATACGTGTTTTAGAATCAGTAAAGCCTTGATTTTTATTTAGTGTAAGACATTGACTTAAATCTAAACTATTTTTGATATACATATACATTTACTTTCCCCTCTGCTTGCTGAATATATGAGTTAGGTTGTACATCACCGCCTGTCTCTGAAACTCCAACTCCCGGCGACACATGCTGCTCAAGAGTGGGGGGCACTGGAACTGAATGTTCTCTTGGGCCAAGGTATCCCCGTTAGAGTTCTTAAAGATGAAGTCGCTATGAGATTGCACTGGGAAATTGAGAAAATTGTAATGAATATACCAGTCAGATAATATTCTTTTTAACTTACAGCAGTAGAATCCGCTGAAGAAGCAGGTCTCGTGGGTGGACTGAATGGCATAGGCCACTGGTGTCACTCCGGGCAGAGTCTTGGTGACCACATACTTGGCCGTAGCCGTGTTTAGCCAATGGGGCCAGTGGGAAAGTCGCTCTGTATACTCCACAGTATAGCGCCAGTCGTGGGCGTGGCCATGGTCTGCTAGGATCTTGAAGTTAAGGCTGATAAAAGTGGAAAAAGATAATAGTTTCAATAATAGTAATAGTAATAGATAATAGTACTTTATCTATTTTATATATAGTCAACATTTATGATGGATATAAATCTTTGATCTCATTATATTTTTATAGAGTTCGCCCAGATCAGGTTTCCCTACTCACATGGTGGGGTTAAGCAGGCGCATCTTGTTGAAATCCGCCACATACTCCCAGACCTTTTCCGGTTGCGTCCGGCCGATAATGCCCTCGATCTGGTACTTGTGATAGCCGCTGGAGAAAACGAATACGTAGAGCAGCAGGGCGGTGCTGAGGAGCAGCGAGACCCGCTTTATATTCCAGCGACTAATATGCATAGTTCTGTTCCGGATGGGTTTCCGACATCGACTGACGATCGTGTGTATATGTCGGCCGGCCTATTCGAATTTCAAGTAAACACATGCCGGAGAGTTTACCACTGGCCACCGATTCGGCGGGACGCAGCATCAAAGGGGAAAGAGAGGGGTTCCACACAGCTGAAAGAAGAAGATAAACAAAAAGGGATCTCCAAGTACAGTGGCGTCGGGAAGTAAAAGGGGGCCTCAACTTCTTGCATAGAGAAGAATGTTCTGATAAGAAAGTGAAAATTTGGCAGAAAAATTAGCAGTTAATCGTGAACCATTAGGAGTGCGGGGCGCCAGAAATTACTTAGTTTAATATTTCAGCTTTTTTTTAAGTGGTTTAGAATTATTTATTAAGAAACCTTAGCTATAAAAGCTCTGACAATGATGTTAAAATTATTATTAATTATCTTACAGGGACCTGTAACTTAATCGGTAAACATAAGAGAACTTTGATACATCTCTCTTGCAAACTGTAGGGAAAATTGTAAAATCAATTTGTTGGGCTTTAAAAATTGATTTAATTGCAACCATAACTTAAAATTTAACTTCTTTCAAATAATAAAAAACAATGAATATGAGATGTAAAGAGCTGGACAAGCACTGCTTACCTTTCACTGAGGTAAGCAGTTCTTAAAGCTAGTAGAGGTCAAAGCTCTGAGGTTCCTCCTGGCTCCTCCTCCCTTCCCTTTCGCGACTATTAGCGAACACTGCACACAAAAACCATATATTATAATATTATTTAATGATTTTTATTTTTTTGCTAAATATTTAAAATACCATAAAAATTTATAAATAAAGATCGATAAATCGACATAATTAGGAGCTTGTAACATATTAAATTGTAAATTGTAGTGACATTTTTCTGAGTGTGTCGTTAGAAAGCTTTTGCGAATGGCGAAAGCTGCAAGCTATAAGCTCCCCATATGATCGTCGCCACTCTGCCGACTTAGTTTATAAACAACGCTCGCCGGCAGCAGTTCGGAGCCCTCGGAATCGGCTGTACCTATAGCGAGAAGATATAGCGTGCTGCAGGCATATGTAATTGCTTATCACACCGGACTGTCCGAAATCGTTATGTTCTCAGCGCTCCAGTGACAGCAAAGTCATCCCTTTGGCCCCCCGCAAACCGACATCGGTTTACGTAAGCCAATTCAATTGTTGTCGTCGCTTTAAATACGTTTTAGCTGAGAGAGCACATTAATTAAGTAACAAATACAAAATGCGGCTACTGGCGAGACACGCGATTCGGCTGTTGGGCCAGGAGAACGGAGGAGCAGTTCAGGCAATCCGGCTGAAGGCCACAACCGGTTCCCTAAAGCTGGCCACGGCAAGTGCTCCAGCACTGGAGCAGCCGGAGAAACAGGTGGAGAGAAAGGTGAGTGGTCGCCACAGTACTCCAATGTCTCCATTCGATAAATCTCGAGAATTCCGCAGAACTCTCCGCTAACGGATTCCTTTGGCAGACACCACACCTACCTGCGGATCTCCCTCACCGAGCGCTGCAACCTGCGATGTAAGTGTTCCAGCCCCTCATCCTTCTAGCCTTCTAATCCTACCGCAACCGGTGGGCGCCATGTTTTTATCCTTATCAGTGGGGCCACCCTGTTGTTACTGTTATGTTTGATAATACTCAGCATGAAGTGGATTTTCACCTTGATTGAATTTTGTGGCGAAATTCCAGTCCTACATATGTACGAATATATGTACTTATGACACAGCAGCGGTTACAATATTAGAATCGAAGCTACTGCAATTGATTTTTGGGCTGCCGAATTAGTATAGATGTTCTAATTTGATTTCTGGGTTCCATTATACTGCTGGCGACTTTATTGATAGCTCAATTCAAGTGTTATTACATGCTGATAATATAACTGATAAATGATACTGTACTCGTCCGATTGCCAGAAGATTCCATACTGTTCCTCTTTCAAAATATTCCATAATAAAAAAATTTTAGCTCAACCATTATTTTCTCGTAACCATTACACCTAAGTTCATTATCTTCATGAACTATGAGATAAGTATATATATTCCATTAGACTGGAAATAAAATGGCTGCAATTACTATATTTTCAAGGTTCCCTTTTATAAAACCATTACCTACAAATGGGGAACAATATAATAATAACCTTCAAAGTAGAACTTAAACAGTCCACTTTTCCGCCAATTACACTTACTAAAAAGCAGATTAATAGAATATTTCCAAAAAATAATAAGTGTTAAAGTATAAGTTAAATAACTTAAATATTTTTTAAAATTTCAGGCGATTACTGCATGCCCGCCGAGGGAGTTCCCCTGCAGCCCAAGGCGAATCTCCTGACCACCGAGGAAGTCCTCCGCCTGGCACGCATATTCGTGGAGCAGGGAGTGCGCAAGATCCGCTTGACCGGCGGAGAACCCACGGTCAGAAGAGACATAGTAGATATAGTGGCACAGATGAAGGCCCTGCCGCAGCTGGAGCACGTTGGTATAACCACCAATGGACTGGTACTCACCCGTCTGCTTCCCCCGCTACAGAGAGCAGGATTAGATTCGCTCAACATCAGCTTGGATACGCTGAAGAGGGATCGCTTTGAGAAGATAACACGGAGAAAAGGATGGGAACGGGTAATAGCTGGCATTGATCTGGCAGTGCAGCTGGGCTACACTCCCAAGGTGAACTGTGTCCTCATGCGGGACTTTAATGAGGATGAGATCTGTGATTTTGTGGAGTTCACCAAGGATCGCCCTGTGGATGTGCGCTTCATTGAATACATGCCCTTCTCCGGCAACAAGTGGCACACGGAGAGGCTTATATCGTTCAAAGATACCCTGCTGGCCATTCGGCAAAGGTGGCCGGACTTCGAAGCCTTGCCGAATGGACCCAACGACACCTCCAAGGCTTATGCAGTGCCCGGGTTCAAGGGTCAAGTGGGCTTCATCACCTCAATGACGGAACACTTTTGTGGAACCTGCAACAGACTTCGGCTCACTGCTGACGGGAATATCAAGGTGTGTCTGTTTGGCAACAAGGAGTTCTCCTTGAGGGATGCCATGCGAAGGGAAGACGTATCGGAAGAGCAGCTGGTGGATTTCATTGGAGCGGCAGTGCAGCGCAAGAAGAGACAGCACGCAGGTGAGTTCTGCTCCCAAATAAAATGTAAAACTACTTCAGACCTTGGTTCCTTCTTCGCAGGCATGCTTAACCTGTCGCAGATGGAGAACCGGCCCATGATACTCATTGGCGGCTAGTAGACACACCACACTCTTCTCTCTCCCATTGCAGGTGTTGCTCCACTGCTCCATCATTATGGCCACCACCTTTATCATCATCATATTTACCATCATGCGTATCATCCTTCAAGGCAGCAGCTCCAGATCAGAAACTGCAGCAGCTCCCTCACCCATGTCAACGCCCAGGGCAAGGCCCAAATGGTGGATGTGGGTGCCAAACCATCGACCACACGATTAGCTCGAGCAGAGGCCACAGTCCAGGTGGGCGAAAGGCTTACCCAACTCATAGCGGCTAACGAGCTGGCTAAAGGAGATGTCTTGACGGTAGCCCAGTTGGCTGGCATCATGGGGGCCAAACAAACCTCGGAACTCATTCCCCTGTGCCACAATATCAGCCTGTCCTCCGTCAAAGTGCAGGCCACTCTTCTGAAGAGCGAGCACTGCGTCCGTCTGGAGGCTGCCGTTCGTTGCTCTGGCCAAACTGGAGTCGAGATGGAGGCCCTGACCGCCGTTTCTGTGGCTGCCTTAACAGTCTACGATATGTGCAAGGCCGTTTCCCATGACATCTGCATTACCAACATCCGGCTGCTAAGCAAAACTGGAGGAAAAAGAGACTTCCAACGGGATGAGGCAACAAAGCTAGAGGTCGAATGAGGGGATATTCTTCCCATTGACTGATTGGATTAGTTCAAGGAGCTGAACAGGGAATGAAAAATAAACTACTGCTAATCAGATTCACATAATAATTCCCACTTGGCAAGACTAATAAGAAAGGCAACTAATTAAATATAAATGTTACCACTAAGTGAATGAATTTTCTATATCATTTTTCTTTTCCTTCTTTGGACCTGGACCTGGTTCTTCCAAAATCTAGACCAATTATATTTATGTTATGAACATTGTTAAAACGGTTTTCTATTTGTATAAGTATAAAAAATAAATATACTAATTAGACTTTGGGCTAAATAATATGAAATGATTGTGGGTTTAGGTAAAAACAAAAACAACAAAATAGGGAATGCTGAACGACAAGACTGTTCGAAGATAACTGTTTCGGAATATCTGAACCGCAAGTTAAAAAATAAATTTATATGGATATTAGGCAACCTTGAATAATTGTTCACTAAGAAACTATGCCTCCTAGACAACCCACTTAAAAGATCTCCAATAAATCATAACACGCACTTTCGTTCCGTTACAGAAGTTGAAGGTTTCGGTTCTCTCTTTAATTTCGTAGCCAGAGTGGGTTAAGTTTAAATGAAAGGGGAAATGGCGGGTGCGGGTGCTGGTGTGATGGTGCGATTGGGGCGTGTCGTGAACTGCGCGCCTTAAGCTAGAATTACATACAACATTAGAAACGCTCAATAATCGCGGACTATTGCTCGCAAATCCTGGCAGAGTACCCTCTCAACATAGACACAATAAATACGGGTGCGGGTGAGGTAGAGGCGTTCCCTAGGACACCAGTACATTGCGGTTCTCCGCCTTGCCCTCCGCATCCGCGCCCTTCGCTCCCTCGGCGCCCAGATGCTCGCCGCGAATCTTGATGTTGTGCTCCTCCTTGAACTTGTTCAGCTCACTGCCCTTTTTGCTCAAATCCTCGGTGACCATCGTGATGGTCTTGGCGATGAAGTCCTTGTTCTCCACTAACTGCGGCAGCACCTCCTTTACGGTCCGTTCGCACAGGACGCCGCCGATCTGGCGGAAGCACTTGCGTTCCGGATCCGCCGCCTGCAGGGTTTCTATAACAGTTCTGCCGGGAGAAATAGGTTTTAATGAAAGTATATTTGAGATTTAAAGCTGCCACAGATGTCGGTAGCCCGTTTTCCCATCTTCGGCCGCCGGGTGACTCACTTGTGCTCGCGCAAATCCATCTCCAAGGTATTTAGACTGTTCGCCAAGTTGCGCTGGTCATTCCGCAGCTGTTGGAATTGGGCCACAATTGCCTCTTGGCTGGGGCCCTGGCTGGCCGCCGCCTTCGCCGCTTCAGTGCTCATAGCGGTGCTCGTTCCCAAACGGACAACTGCCGAGGATATCGTGAAAACTCGCTCCGAAAATGCGAAAAATTAATTTCTTTCAAAATAAGTCGGCGAACACGAGGGTAAAAGGGCAGTGTGGTCAAGTGCCGCCGACATAAAATATACCATTCGAGAGCTGCTCAGAAAAATACCAAACGTAATGGTATGGTCACTTTTAACCAGTTACGTTTTCAGCTACGTCATTTCTTAAATTCTGGGTTCTGAGTTTTGAAAACTATTTTTTCGTTTCTAAAATTAATCTTATCCCTCTTTATACAAAAATATTTACTTTGTTTTCGTGATTTCTAGGTTTTGCCAGCGATGAGGGATCGGTGTTTGCGTCTAGGCTGTTACTTTAAGGCTGATTTTACATGTATCTCTTTGAATTTCCTATATCGTTATAAAATATATAGTGTCAACCCCTTTATTTTTATTTTTTTTAATCCCTATTTAATCAAGCAATTTATGTATTATTTCCTATACTCCACGTTAATAAAAGAGCCTTTAATTAATTCAATTTAAAGATTTCGCAAGCCGTCATTTTGTGAGAGGCTTTACCATTCCAGAGACAGTCGTCATCAATCAACGCTAGCTTCAAGAGTCGGGTAAGGGTAACGTTGCATCCATATAAGGCGGCGAACGCGACGCTGGTGTGCTTATCAATTCAATTGAAAGCGCTCTTGTTATTAATAACAATAACCGTGCTTTATATTAACGCCCCTCAATAACCCTTCGCGAGATGAGTAATCCCACGGGAAGCTCGGCGGCGATTGGTTTCCAGCTGCCGTCGTTATTGGGAATGCAAACACAAACACACTCCACAATTTACGATCATTAAAAACATATAAAATAATTTATTCTGCTTATTAATTTGTTTAATAAATATACAATATGTAAAACTGCGGGTTAGTCGCGCAAGTCCGCTCAAAATATGGTATAAAAAAGGACCTAGGTCGTGTAACTTTAACGCTGTGTTAGAAAACAAACAACACAGAAGAGGCACACACACAACACAGGACATTGACTTGGACTCGTTCGATTTGGGTTAAGATTGCTCTGGCGAAGGCACAACATCGTTATCATAATAATCGTTATCAGCTTGTGGCGATCGTTATTAGTCTAGAATTCCACTTCCATTAACACTTAAACACACAACGTTTTCGGTTAGGGTGGCTCGATTGGGTTGGTAAATGGGCGAAGGGTAATTTAATTTAATTTTAAGGCTTCAAAAGTTCTGGTCATCATACATATAAAATTAAAAATAATTATGGTTTAGATAAATGCCGACAGCAAGAAATTAAAATTCTTTTTTACTACATTTCTGTTAAGAAGTAGTTTGCAATTTAAGTATTTTTTTAACGCCAGAACAGATAGAAGACGAAACCAGTTGTTTCCAAGGCCTAAATGGCTTAGAATTGTCCGCAGATAACCTTTCGAACCGTAAATCAAGCCACCCTACTCTAGGTAAATATATATAGATAAAACTGTAGAACATGCGACGAGTTTTGTGCTTGGCACTTGTAAGACTCCTCCACTCCTCCACATTCTGGTTAGAAATCGAGGAACTCGATCTCCCTTATGACCAGCCGCCCGTCAGCTTGTGGAACATCTCCTCGTTCAGCATCTGGTTGTTCTCCTTGGATCGCATGGACATGAAGATGTAGCCGCCGATGAACTCGTGCACCACCTTGCAGTCGGCCGATTGACAGGAGAAAACGACGTTCTCGTCCTGCAGCTGGATCATCATGCACTTGATGCCCCAGTTGACGTTCCAGGCCTTCATCGTGTTGTAGCGCCAGGTCTTGATGTGATCCCCGGTGCTCAGGTCCATGCGCATTATCCGGTTGTTGGCCACGCCCAGCAGTTCTTCCTTCTTGTGGCCGTCGAACTTGATGACGAAGAGAGTTACGCCAAAGTCGGGCAGGGATTGCCAAGCCTGGATGTATTTCAGCTTGGCCTCCATCATGGGCAACTGGCGAACGTTGGCATGTGCTTCCAGGATACGCTGCACCGCCTTGCTAGAGAGTTTGCGCATCATCTTTTGGGAAAGGTAATCCATTGGCTCCACGCTTTTGGGATTGATGGTAAGCGGAGCTCCTTGCGCGGGCTTCTGCATCTGGAGCAGCGAGCGAATGCTGCTCACTTCGCTGTCGTAGGAGCTGTCGGCTAAGGAGCGTCCCTTGGCTGCCAAACGGCAGGCTGCCATCCACTTGGCGTACTGTTCCTCGTTCTCGCATCTCACCCAGACCTCGCTATTCGGGCCACTCCTGCCCTCTGGAGGGACTTCCAAGCGGATGGCAAACTTTCTTTGGGCCAGGTGAACGTCTGGCGTCACCTCGCAGCCCCTCAAATTGATGCTAATGGTGGGAGCGCCCCGCCTGGACTCCTCCTGCGACTTGTACAAGTGCAGATGCAGATCCCTGTAGGTGAAGAAGTAACGCTTGTATCCCTTAAGGGTGAACCTCTGCGGCTTCAGGAATCTCAGATAGTCCGAGAGCTCTGGTATACTAGTGATGTTGCCTTGATCCTTGCCACCTCCTGGGCCCTCCAGCGTGATCTGCAGCTCGTTGAGAGCGGAGTCAATGTCGTCATCGCCGCCATTCTCCTGACTGGACGTGTCTATTCCAGAATCAATGCCCGGCGGATGCAGATCTGTCTGGTGATTCACCTGGAACTGCAGGGCGGCGAACATGAGGGTTTCCTCCTCGGTGGCATCAAGTTCCTCGTTCAGGATGCTCCATTTGGCCTGCTCGTAGAGTTGGTTGATTCTCACTTGGTCGTATTTCGGGTTCAAATCGAAGAAAGTAAAGTACTTGAATCGTAGACAGAGGGTATCGTACTCCCTTACTCCTTGCTCCATGATAGAGAGCGATGAATCCAGCCAGCCCACGTTGAGTCGTGCCTTTTCCACCAAGGTCTTTGGTCGAACCAAACGGGCTCTAACATCCGGACTCGGTGACCTCGGTGACATTGCCAGATTCTCCTGGAAGTCGCCGAAGCTAGAGTTGGAGTCGTAGCTGGCATATCCGGTGGAGTTATGTTTCCAGGTGCCCGTGGGCGAGCTGATGGGTGTGCCCGGAGCGGTGGCTGCCCTCCGCGGAGTCGTGGCGTACGGTGAAGCTGGCGCACACAACAGATTTCCGTTGTGCGAGCGATCCAAGCTGCCATTGCTGCCATTGTAGGCTCCAGTGATCGGGACAAAGGAGTTGGTGTCGGGCGCCGGCTGCAAGTAGGAGATGCCATTCGCTTCCGCCACTGGAATCTTGCGCTGCGGCAGCTTGGAGAAGTTCTTCTTCAGGTGCTCCGGCTCCAGCGGTTTACTAAGCGACAGTTCCTCTGGATAGCGAATGTCCAGGTCCTTGCACAGGCTCACCACAGCCCCAAAAGTCTTGGCCGAGAAGTTGACGCGATAGTCCATATACCGAAGATCGGGCAGCTGCACCCGCAGCGTCTTGTGCATTGGCGTGAAGTGGAGAAATGAGTCCGACTGGACGCCAGCCTGGTCCAAAGTGGAGCGCGTCCTGGTCAGCCAGACGTTCTTTGCGGGCCACCAGAGTGCGTGGTCTGACCAATCCTTGGGCATCTCTGGGTCCACCAGCTGCAGCATGACGCCGCCAATGTGCTGGTCGCCCTTCACGCGAAGCGTCTTCTCCACCTGCAGATCGGTGATGAGGATCCGCAGGTTCCACGTACTCTCGCCCACATGAATCATCTTGGATGCGGGGGCGCCTGTTGTTGTCGTTGACCAGTCTCGTCAGTCCAGAACCAAAACTATAACTGAGTCTATATATATGGCGCAATCAGAGTCTAAAATTGCCCTCGAACGATGACGTAATCCAACTTACGTTCAGCGCCGTTTTTGCAACGAAAGCGTTCGCTGGGGCCGAGGAAGGGGTACTGGGGGGCTGCGAGGGGCGCCCTTATCTCGCCAGATGTTATGTTTGCTTCGGAAACAGCAGCGCAACCAGCGGAAAACAGGCCAGAAGCGGAATGGTAATGGTAATCCCAATCAAAAATCAGCTACGGCGAAACCTCCACTAGGGACGCGGGAGGTGGGGCGAACGCGGTCTGGATGGGGAGAGGGGGGCGACGCGGAGAGCGTATCGCGGTTCGCGGATAGGAGGAACGCTCAATTAATACACACGCCCAAGGTTGCGATGAGATGTGTTTTGTTTGGCACTCTCGCTCGCGAGCTTCTGATCTCGTTCGCTGTTCTGGCGTCGCTGCGGTGCGTTGTTTTCCTCGCACAGAGACAGACCGACCAATACTACTGCACGCGCTGAAAGATGCGATGCAAATTTTCACGAAAACAACACGTCGCGGGCGGGCGCACAAGTTACAGATAGAGAGAAATTAATTTATAAATAAATCAGTCACGTCCAGTGGTGGCAGTGTGACCGAAGCACTGTACTCTGCATTGCTACCTAAATATTTTTAAATGTAACGCGCTTCAGAACGGCAATGAATAAAAATATACCAAAGTAATAAATGAACTGGCAAGCTGTCATCTCTAAAAACCGCAGACCGATATTTTACCTCGCGTTCTAAAAATGTTCTAACAGCGAAATGAGTCCCTTTTTATAAAATGTATTTTTAAACAGCTTAAAACTAAAAGTCGCAAATTAAATTGTTTCGTTCACGTAATTTCATTTGATTGTATTACTTTTAACTAAGCTCACCTTCGATTTCAATTTTATATTATGTTATCGAACAACTTAAGTTCCCAAAATTTTTAATTTGTTACAATTTATAAGGAATAAGGAAAAGGCTTCAAACCAAAGGCACTATAGCCTTTTTTTTAAATAATACCTTTAATCATATATAATTCAATATTAGTTATGCTCGTTGTAATTATTGTATGCGTATTTTATTTATTAAATAGTAGGGTAATCGAATCGGAACGGTGGGATAAAGAGCCAATATGCACGGTATATGAGCATATTGGTAAAGTACATTTGGTAAATATATAAATAAAATCGTTCCTCCATGATTTGAGGGAAATCGTCTTATAGCAGGGGCGTGAAAAGCAGCCGTTACAGTAGGCGCGAGCTCCGAAGTTGGAGCCATTTATGAACCAGTCGCTCCAATAGATAACAGAGCCATGTTATTATTTAAAATATTGGCGGGGGCCGGCCATGCTGTATTTTCACCGCCAACTTTAATTAAAATATTGCGACTCTCAACGATCGAGTGCCAAAATGCACGGTATCTCAAACGAAAGGGAAAAATAATCATGAATTCCGGTTTTAATCTAAAAGAGATTGTTCCGCCACGATTTTAGAAATTCAAGTATTTCTCATTACCTCATACTTAAGGTTTTCTTAACATCATAATTTGGCCAAACATGGAATGACAGCCGAATTCCATGTATTTTCCGGTTGGCCTTTAAAATTCCAATTATTTAACAATAAAATACCTATAAAAATGAGAAATAAAATTTTGGCCAAATTTTCAAAATTTTATAAGGGGTTACATCATTAAAATTGTCAAAAATTGACAAAAAATTTATTTTCTTGTATTTCCAAACTAAATATGCAGATTAATTAACCAAATAAAAACTAGCATGGGAAAGCTTTCCGAATTGAAATTAAGGCAGTTTTGGCTTAGTTATGGTTTTTTTTTAGGCTAACTTTAAAAAAAAAAGGGTATTAAATTGCTGACTCAATAATGCGAATATTTGAGGTCTTCTGGAGAGCATAATTTGGTCAAAAATTAAATGGTAGCCAAATGCCGTACACTTTTCGATTCGCCGTTAAAATTCCGATTATTTAGCAATAAAATACCAAAAAAAATTAGAAGTAAAATTTTTGTCAATTTTTCAAAATTTTATAAGGGGTTACATCATTAAAATTGTCAAAAATTGACAAAAAATTTATTTTCTTGTATTTCCAAACTAAATATGCAGAATAATTAACCAAATAAAAACTAGCATGGAAAAGCTTTCCGAATTGAAATTAAGGCAGTTTTGGCTTAGTTATGGTTATTTTTAGTCTGACTTG
>VNKC01000230.1:0-23749 GCA_008042775.1 Drosophila pectinifera
ATATATATGTTTATATATATGTGAATATAGATGTGTGTGAAACCGGTCGTCGCTTCCTTTTGGCGCACGAGTTTTCAGCAAAAATTTCTTATCTGTCCCAAGCGTCGCTCGGTGGTTTCAAAAATTTTATGGCAGCCGCCGAAGAATCAGCGACCACCGAGCGCAGAATTGCCAAGGGTCCAAAGAGAAGAATTGCGGTTAGGCGGGGGAAGACTGGCGTTAGCAGCGGCGACCTTCAGCCACCAGAAGAGCCAAGAGCTGAGAGCCGAGGGCCCAGAGCCCAGAGTCAGCCACGCATTTGTCTTTACGCTATAAAAATGCAGCGCTCCTTTTGCTTTGGCTTATTATTTTGGCAGTTCGAATTTGTTTTGGCCGGGAGCTGGGAGCAGGGAGCCAGAGTTGGGCGGGGAACTGGGCAGGGAGCTGGGCAGGGAGCTGGGCAGGGAGCTGGGCAGGGAGCAGGGAGTCAGAGCTGGGCAGGGAGCTGGGCAGGGAGCTGGGCAGGGAGCAGGGAGTCAGAGCTGGACAGGGAGCTGGACCAGGAGGGAGCTGGACCAAGAGGGAGCTCTGCTTGGAGCGCCGAAACCCAAGAACAGTCGCGTTGATTTCGAGTTAAGATTTGAATGTCGCTCCTCCTCCGCCGGCGAAAGACAATGCCCCAGCGTTGTCGTCCACGTCGTCGCCTTGGTCCTGTGGCGCTCACAAAAGCTCGTGCTCAGCGCTTTTTTTTTTGGTTATTCCTTTTATTTATTTTGTCTTTCCTTGCAGCTGCCCCGCTGCTGGATCCCCCGACTTTGACTGGCCGCTGGTGGCCTCAACGTCGTCGTCGTCTGCATCGTTGTCTGGGGCTCTTTTATTTTATTTGCTACGTTTTCCTCCGCTCCTCTCCTCCTTGGGGTTTCTTTTTTTCAGTCTTTGTTTTTGGGCTGGCTGGCGCCTGCGGTATTCCTTTGTCGTCGTCGTCGGTCGTCGGAGTCGTCGTCCCGTCGTCGTCCTCCTCGTCGTTGTCGTTGGAGTCGTCGTAGTCGTCGTCGTTGTCGTCGCTCGCCTATATGAGAAATGATCGGACATGGGAAACAAAAGATTTGCAAATGTCTTTGGCTTTTTGGTTGCCGATGCTGGGCCGGCGGCTGCCGGCTGCCGGAGGAGCTACACGGGCTACGAGGGACGACAGGTGACGCCAGTGGCCAGCCATCTATTTAAGCCGAGAGCTTGCAGCCTGGGCCAAGCCAATTACATACAAAATACAAGGCCTGACAACGGCGGCAGCAGCGGCAGCCGGAGCAGCAGCATCGACACACATTCATCTTGGAGCGAACCAGCGACGAGGCGACGCGACGGCGGCAACACAGGCGCCGGCCAAGCCGCCGTCCTGTAACAAGCTTTCCGGGGGCAACATGGTACTCCACCTCCTCCTCCTGCTCCTCCTGTTGCTCCTCCTGCTCCTCCTGCTCCTCCTGCTCCTCCTGCTCCTCCTGCTCCTCCTGCTTTGCATGAGACTTGTGCTGACCATGGGCGTGCGCGGACTGACGCCGCCAACTTGTTAATTAGGCACAAACGAACCGAAGCCGTTCGGAGCCGTTTCGGCCAAGACAAGGTCGTTCCCTGGCTTAGAGTTTGAGCTAACGGGTCTGGGCTTGTGGCCATGTGGCCATGTGGCTTTGACAAGTGTGTGGAGCACGCCTGCGGTGGTAATTGTGGCTCTGGGAGGAGTTTTAAGCCGGGCTTGGAGGTTCTTTGGGCTAAGATTTTAAGGAAGCTATTTGAAGCTTCCTCTTGTAAAGGTTTGGGTTGGAATCAGTGATAGTTTCAGAGATTTTTTATATATATTCAGTTGATTTAATGATTAAATAATGATTAAACTTGATTTAAAGAATTTTAACAGAATTTTATTCGGTTTTAAAATAGACAAATTAAACTGACAAACTTTTCTGAATTATTTCTAAGTCTTTTCTACATTGTCTAAATTTTTTTATATATAAATACGGTTTATTTAATAATCAAATAGTCCATAAACTTAATTTAAAGGCTATATCTAGTAAAGAGACTCATCTTTATTCGGTATTAAAATAATCAAATTATGCTGACTAACTTATCTGAATTATTTCTAAGTCTTTTCTACATTGTCTACATTTTTTTTATATAAATATGGTTTATTAAATCAATAAATAATCCATAAACTTAATTTAAAGACTATAGATTGTGGAGAGACTCGTCTTTATTCGGTATTAAAATATATAAATTATGCTGATAAGCTTTCTTGAATTAATTTCAAGCCTTTCTTACATTGTCTACATTTTATTTTAGCAATTTATTATGCAATTACACTTTAAACTTATTAATGTGATCATTTAATGTAGTTTTTTTTAGATATTTTTCCTCTTAAAAAACACACTGTTGCCAGAACCTATTTAAGCCGTAATTTCCCTCACTTGACCAGCATTTTTTCTACTAAATACTACTATAATAACCGCAGTTTGTGTGTCACTTGAGGGGCAGCGCCACTTGGGCCACATTGAGGCTGACTTTCAACCCAGCGGTGGCCCGTACTTTGGGGCGCCTCCAGGCGGCGGTGGCTCCTCCACTTCCAGTGCATTTTGTGGACCACCGGGCGATCCAATCGCTGCTGCTGTGTGGCCCCCGGCAAAGGGGCAAAAAGCGAAATGTGGCACTTAAGGTGGCTACCGCTGGCAGCTCGCTACGCAGGCGCCCTCGCCGTCCATGTCTGGGGAATCAGCCATTCGGCTTTATCATGAAACGCATAAATGCGAATCTGCAACAAGCGGGGAAGCAGCAGCAGTAGGAGAAGCAGCAGCAGCAGTTGCAGCAGCCTTGTGTGGATATTTATGGGACGTAAATTTTTATGTCCTGGCCTGGGATCGATATGTGTACATAGGGCATCATCGTATTTCCCACCGAAACGCGTCGGTAGCAGCGCCATTGCCATCATCGTCATCATCACCAGAAGCAGCAGCAACAACAACAGCAGCAACAACAGCAGCAACATCCACCTCTTGGTGGAGAATCAGAATCAAAATCAGCATCAGCATCGTGGTCCTCTCATCGTCACATGAATCTGCCATTTTATTGCCAACTTCACTTTGGCGGCAATGTTATTAACGCACATTTTTATGGCCTTCATTGGAGGATGCTGGCCCTGTCCCCTCCACTTCCCGGCATCCGTCTCCCCCCTGACTAGACTGGGCAGACACTCTTATAAAATTTAAATTCATTTCCCAGTTTGGTTGACTTTCTTTCTTTGGCTTTTTGAGCAAGCAACACCACCCTCATTAGCATCGGCATCGCTCTGTGGGAGCACGGAAATTGTGGGCAGTCCGACCTACTACCTTATATGACTTGTATTCATTTTCTCCGCTTTTTTTTGGTCTAAACGGGGGGTTTCCGTTGCAACTGATTAGGTGAATTGGTGCGGGGAGCCACCGACAATTTCCTCAATCAGCGGCAATCAAGGGGGGAAGAGAACAATGATTAACATAATTTTACACTTAATTCTCTCGATTAGCCGTCGACGACGACGGAATTGGGTTTCTTTTATTATAGGAAATTTGAGTGGCGATTGGCCCATTTTGGGGTGATTGCAACGCGCGCGCACCTTGCCTTACCTGTATTCTGTATTAACGTTTATGACCTCTAAAGCGTTCATTAAAAATACATATATTCTGTGGGGTATAGTGGGGGGGCCAACCCATCAATGGCAGTGTAAGATATATCTGTCAATTGCGCCGACATGGAAAGGAACTTAGCATTAAGTGGGTTGGGAAGTTACTACTTGTTTTGGCCACATTTGTCCATGTATTAGCTTCTTAAATTCAATTCTGGAAGAGTTTTCCTTCTCAAATTCAATTCTGGAAGACTTTTCCTTCTCAAATTCAATTCTGGAAGAGTTTTCCCGGGTTCCTTTGTTTTTCTTTTGGAAAATACTCTACTACCAAGACTAGTCTGTGAATGGAGAACGAAGAGTCCCCTGTGAATGACTCCGTTTCTTTGCCTCGCCTTCATGCCTTTGATTTTGGGTCTGCTAATTAATTTTTATATCCCGCTCTTCGCCACGCTCCGTCTTGGCCTTTTCAGCTTTCCTTAATTAACCAAAGAACGTGGAGCAGTCGTGGTCCCAGTTCAGTCTCTGATCTTCTAGGGTGTGGAGTGTGTGGAGTGTGTGGAGTGTGTGGCGAGTGTGTTTGAGGCCATAAAAGCGACTGGCGCAGCGTGTGGCGCTGGGACTCAAAACCCGTAGAGGAACACACACTGCCCACACACATGCTCCTCAGAGCTGACCTGACCCGGTCCGATCTGCCTCATTTCCATACTCCCCTTTTCATTCATTAAACCCAAAAAAAAAGAGAAGAAAACATAGCCGAATTTGAATATCAAACAAGTGACGATTTGTTTAGTGACTTCCGACTGACCGAGGCTCTGTAATTAAGTTATAAAACAATTTTAATGCCTGACTGAGTTGATAAGATAAGTTTGGGGAGAAGCGGCTGTCATCAAAAGATCAAGAATCGAAGGATCCCCTTAGTATATTGCAAAATAAATAAATATAAAAAAAGAAATGACACTGATTGTGACTCAGGGGAAGCGTGTTTAAATGCGGCTCATTAGCCGAGGCTGGGCAGCCCATTAATTGGCTAGATATCTGGGCTATCTGCCTGACCCGGCTACTGTATTTGCCATCACCTCCAGGTGGGAGCCCGGTCCGTTCCAGTTTGAGCTCAGATCTGGCTCTGGCTTTCACTCCTCCTTCGGCGCTCTTATTTTCATTAACATAAAATGTTTTGTGTTGATTTTTATATACAGTAAATTATGGGCAATTTATGCGCCGGCCGGGGCGGTCTTGGAACCTTTCACATTTCTCAGTTGGCAGTTGGCTGTTCTCTGTTTGTAGTTCTCTGTTCGCAGTTCTCTGTTCCAAGTTCTCCCTTCTCCGTTCTCAGTTCTCCCTTCTCAGCTTTTAGTTCTCCCTTCTCCATTCTCAGCTCTTAGTTCTCAGCTCTTAATTCTCATCTCTTAGTTCTCATCTCTGAGCTCTCCCCGCTTTTTGACTTCCCATTCATAAAAAAAAGCGCGCGGCGCACATTGCGTATGCTTAATTTATCGACACTTAATGTCGATGATGCGAGCCGGGACGCACTTCAATTAAAGCCCTCAGCTCCTCCAGCCAGTGTGTGTCTGCATTATGCTTAACACTTGTCGAACAGTAGCCTCCTGGATCTCCGAACCAGGTCCAAGACCAAACCCAGTCCCCATGCTGATTCCCATTCCTGGTCCGGCCAAGTTTCAAAGGCCAAACCCGCATCGGGCTCGAACTCTTCTGCATGCGTGCAAATAAATTTGTCTTTTAGTAATTGCCGGGTTTCGGCTGGGGCCGGGGAAGTGAGATCCAGTCGGGGATAGGGACCAGGACGAGGGACAGGGCTTAATCATTAGCGCTTCCCGCTGAATTTCATTAAGGCCCTGAAGCCGGAGAGGCTCAGGATATACCAGACTTTGATCTGTGGGGAATTTGTTTTGAAAGTAGGAAACTGTAAGTCATTTTGTAAATATTTATGAAGCTAGAAGCTAAAAATAAGTGAAACCAAGCAGAGGAAATATATATATTAATATAATCAAGGTAAAGAAAGACTGGTAGTAGCTGCTCTCCCACCTTTTTGGGACCTGGCTCCGAAAGTAGAGCAGCTATCTCCCAGATACTTACTTAAAACGAACCAGCAGAGCAACACCAATCGCCACACCAACACCACACACCGGAAAAAAAACGCACAGAAACAACAAAAAACAAATGGGACACCCAACAGCCCAGCAACGCGAACAACTTTGGTGGACAATCGCTTAATGGCTCGCCTGCGGAACATGAAAAAATACTCAAGTGTTATCGATTAATGTCCAAGTCTAGCGGCTACCGAACGAGCGGCTGAAGCCCAGGGAGCCCAGTAAACCCGGAGGAGAACCCAGAACCCAGAACCCAGAACCCAGAACCCAGAACCCGAACCCGAACCCAAACCCGAACCCGAAACCCAATTCGAAAGAAGATGCGGCCTGAAAACCCGCTTCAGAGTCAAGCGGCGGCTGCTCAGCCAAAACTCAAACTCAGTGGCTAAATGGACGACAACAACTTGAACGACAACGACAACGACAACGTCGGGAGTTGTGTGTTGGTTCTTTATTATGATTATTCGCCTTTTTAATAAAGAAGAACAAAAGGCGCCGACAAATATGGCAAAGCGACAACGACATCGGGCGACGGGCGACGGGTCGACGGGCGACGGCGCTGCAAAAAAGTGCGGGTCCAAAAACTCAGGGGGGCAAGGTGAGCTCCCTCTCGCCTCGATCGCTGAGTGCTGGCCAGTGCACTTGGAGAAATATTCAAAATAATATTCAATAAATAAATAAATACCAAGAGTAGCTCAGCTTTGGCTACAGTTCTAGCCTTTGGCTTAGGAAATTTCTCTAAGATAAAGGAGTTCCTTAGAAAAGTAGTTTTTGAAAGTAAGAAATTAAGAAAGGTTTTCAAAAAGTACTTTTTGTAAGTATGAAAGCAATAAAGGATTTTCTTGTAATTTAGCGAATTTCCCTAAGAAAATGGAGCTCCTTAGAAAAGTAGTTTTTGAAAGTAAGAAAGTAAGAAAGGATTTAAAAAAGTACCTTTTGTAAGTATAAAAGCAATAAAGGATTTTTTTGTAATCTAGGGAATTTCTCTAAGAAAATCGAGCTCCTTAGAAAAGTAGTTTTTGAAAGTATGAAAGTAAGAAAGGTTTTCAAAAAGTACTTTTTGTAAGTATGAAAGTAATAAAGGATTTTCTTGTAATTTAGGGAATTTTTCTAAGAAAAATGAGCTCCTTAGAAAATTACTTTTTGCAAGTATGAAAGTAAGAAAGGTTTTAAAAAAGTACTTTTTGTAAGTATGAAAGTAATAAAGGATTTTCTTGTAATGTCTGCCAGGCTTTCCTAATCATTACTTTAAATTTTACTTAATTAATTCATTGACAAAGAATTCAGGCCGCGATGCATCTTATTTTCTATTTTGAGGCTCGAAATAATGCTTTACAAAAGATGTTGCTTCTAAGCTAGTTCCTTCACAAGATGAGCCTGTATAAGATGATCCTCCACAAGATGATCTTTTAAAAGGTGTACCTTTAGAAAAGTCCTACTGGTTTCTCCCAGTGTGCTTGAGAGTTGATTGCGGCATTTGGATGGTGCTAATGTCATCGAGCGTTGAACACCTTTATCAGTGTTGCATTGAAATGCACACACGCATGCGCCGGGCAGTTGCTGGCTTTCAGTTGCCGGTTGCCGGTTGCCAGTTGCCGGTTGCCAGTTGCATGTTGCATGCAACACTATGCTGCCTGCTGCCTGCTGCTTCTGCTGCTGCTGCTGCTGCTACTACTACTCCTCCTTATCGCAGCAAATAGTTGGCCAAACTCGATCCAAGCCGCCTCAGTGGTGGGTCGCCATCGCCATTCAATTTATTAGCTGCAATAAAACGCAAATCATCGAGCTAGGCCCCCATTTCCCCTATACCTTTTTTTTTACCATTTTTACCATTTCCATTTTTCCAGCGATCGGGCGGCATCGGCAAAGTGTTGAAATCATTTGAAATATTTGTCATTCGCGATAGTCGACGGCTTGGATCGGGATCGCTGGATCTGGTAGCTCACCCGACCATTAGCCGCCCCTGGGATCTTAACCGATCCGCGCTTCGCTTCTTTATTTTTTCTCTCCTTATTTTTTTTCTGAAATTTTTTATCTACGGCTCGGCGAGCAGCTCACCATAACTCGGCTCATTTATAAGCAAGCGGCGGCGGCGGACTTCACATGGCCCCGGCTCTTGAGCAGCTGGAAATTTATAGCCCTCCTTGGAGTCGCAAGTCGGTGCGCGGGGCAAAAAATGCAGAGCGATATAAATAATCATCGATAGAGCCGGGGTCTAGGTGTTTGCGCTTTATGTGGGTGGCGAGTACAAAACGATTATTAATGGAGCAATGGTTAGGTAGCCAGAGTCTCTCGGGGTATTACAAATCGATTAATGTCCATGGAACGACCAGTGGTGTTTTTCACGATCTAAATTGCAATAAAAATGGGTGTTGTCGAGTTTTACAAAGCGATTATCCGGCGATAAGTCATGGGCTTTGATTTTAGGCGAGTAATTTAGCAAGCCATAACTTTGGTAATTGATAGACCCGAGCTATAATCGATTTTATCGATATGTTCAACAAATTGGCAATCGTAAATATCTTTGAGCTGCTCAAGTTGGGTCTAAGCATTATATATAGCTTGTTTTTGTGGGTACTCCCCCATTTGTTGAGTTTAGATATTTTTGTAAATTAAAAAATAATCGAATTAATCTAAAAAGTTGGGTTTTATATATTATGTGCTCTTAAATTGATATGTACTCCCTAATTTGTTGAGTTTAGATATTTTTATAAATTAAAAAATAATCGAATTAATCGAAAGTAAGCCGATAATGTCGAAATAGTTGGGTTTCTCATATAGTGTCCTCTTAAATTGACATGTACTCCCTTATTTGTTGAGTTTAGATATTTTTATAAGTTAGAAAATAATCGAATTACTTGAAAGTAAGACGATAATGTTGAAATAGTTGCGTTTCCTATATTGTGTGCTCTTAAATTGATATATACTCCCTTAGTTGTTAAGTTTAGATATGTTTATAAATGGAAAAATAATCGAATTAATCGAAAGTAAACCGATAATGTCAAAATAGTTGTTTTTCCTATATTGTGTCTTCTTAAATTCCCACAAATTCCCTCGTAAATGGTACTACTTGTAGGCCGTCTATCGATAACCCACCACTATCGAGCCAGACTGTTATCGGGATCAGTGGGCCGCATCCAACCGCAGCCACTGAGTGCCAGAACTCATGTTCCGAACCGAGTTTTCGCCGAGCATTCGCTTTCTGCTCCCGGCCAATCGACTGTGACTGTTGTTACTTATTTCTCCTTCTTTGTTTTTTATTTAGCATTTTTTTTTACCTTCTTTCTCTATTTTAGAGAGAGAGAGGGGGAGGGGCCGGGGAACACGATCGATTTGCATACAACAAAACGGCAGCGGCAGCCAAAGGCATCATTAGGCGGCTGGCGGCGGCAGCTCCAGCGGAGATTTCATTGAATATCGAATGTTGAAACCAAAATGTCTTGCTTGTGGATTTTTCTCCTTATTTTTTTCGGCCCCAAACGCCGCCCATTTTGTTTAGCAAATTTGCAATTGGCTGCCAGCTCTTTTTCTTTATTTTTTTCCTGTCCCGAGTCTGGCTTTCAAAAGCCACTGTATCTCAATCGAATGGAGTTCGAGTTGGAGTTTAAACTGAAGCTGGAGTTAGAGCTGAAGCTGGAGTTGGAGCTGAAGCTGGAGCTGAAGCTGGAGCTGGACCTGAAGCTGGAGCTGAAGCTGGAGTCTGTGGCCTTCGCTTCGTGTTGTCATTAAAATGTAAATCCGTTTAATTAACATTTCCCCCCAACAATGTCCAACGACGACGACGACGACGACGACCACCGGGCGATAAGAGGGCCCCCGAAAAGAATTGTTATAAATTGTAAATAAATTTTGACTTCGGATGCCGAAATCAACGAATTCGAATTCGATTCGTTTGGCAGCAGCTGCCGCTGGCTGCAGTTCCGTGAGAGTTTTGACAGAAGAGAGCTCCCCGAACTTGGGTGGCTTTGGGGTTTGTTTTCGCTCCCCTCCCTTCGGGGGCCCTAAAATTATGCATAATTTGCAGATTAATATGAGGCAGCCAGGGCATGGTGGCCCATCGGGGGAGCGTCTCTTCTACTGACTCCACTCTTGGCTCTTGGTTTTTGTCTACCTGATCCACTGGCTTAATTAAGACATGGGGACTGGGGCCAGAGTTTCGTGTTGATATTTATGGTATAGATCGGTCAATATGCATATCGCTTAAATACTTGATACGGCTTAATACAACTTGGACTCGGACTGGGGCTTAGTCATCGAGGCGACGGCGGCGGCGGCGCTTCAATTATGCCCATAATTGGTCAACAGGTAGCCCCCGAAAATGGCTTAGCGGCGGCTCGCCTAATTGAGTCCGGAGATGATCGGAGCCGAAGCTGATCGGAGTTTATTATTGTCATTTTGCTGCGGTGCCTTTAGAACTCTCGATTGCTCGCCAGATCGTTTCAATTGAGTCCGCGTCGCGATCACTGAACTGATCAAGCGATCAAGTGATCAAGTGATCAAGCAATCAAGTGATCAAGCTATCAAGCCATCCAGCAATCAATCCAGCCAAGCAAACGATCGAGCCAAAACCGTTTTGTTGATAATCACTCGCTGACAATTTCAATTTGGCATCGATCTTCTTCACACGATCGTCGGGCGATCGATCTTTTATTTCACTCTGAAATTTATGTTATCGATAGGTTTATCTAAATGTCGCACATCTCTAATTATCATCAATTAACCTATCAACCTATCGGAAGTTCAAAATTTTAGGGAATCGTATTTGTCTTTATGACTTAACAGAACATTTCCTTAACAACCTGAGACAACATAGCTAAATGATTAAACATAGTGTCTTACTTATTTTTTAAACTCAACATTTCAAGCTGAAATTTATGTTATCGATAGGTTTATCTAAATATCTATACGCATACGTGGTGCACATCTCTAATTATCATCGATTAACCTATCGGAGATTCAAAATGTAAGGACCTGAGACAATATACCTAAATGAGGAAACTTTGTGACTTACTTATTTTGTAAACTCCTCAAACCTTTACATTCATTATTATAAATAATATTAATAATAGGACTAGACATTCCTCCCGGTTAACCCCTTTTTTCTTAGCTGTTTCTGTGAGTTTTCCCTAAGCCAGATCTTCACACGATTAAAAGCCAACTTGTTATGGATCCAGCTCTGTGACATTCACTCACGATCTCCCAGTGCCTGAACTTTCCACAGACTTTTCGATTTAAGCTGACTTCAGTTCGGTTTAAGTTGAGTTGAGTCAATTCAATCTAACTGGCCAAGTCACCGTTAACCTGGCTGACTGGCTGGTTACATGCCAAATCGAATCAAAGTGTGAGTGATCATTCAATTAACCCAGCACGCCAGCAGCAACCTGACAAGGCTCTGAGGCAAACAAGGCAGTGCAGCAGTGCCATCATCAGTTAAATTATGTGATAATATGCCAACAATGAGTGTGCAGCAGCCGCAGAGATTTTTACCTTTTAGCAATCAACACGCAAGAGCCAAAAACAAACGTGTTGCAGCCACAGCAGCAACTCCTGCTGAGGAGGCAACTCCAGGAGCACAGAACACCAAAGGCAACATGAAATTGTCGCACCATTTTTGGTATTGACCGACCGCCGGCGGCTCAATCAGTTGTCACCCTGGCGATATATAGAGTGATTAACTGCGCCGCGGATTGGATTGTACTCGGGCACTTTGTCAGGCTACCTGCCTTGCTACCTGGCTACCTGGCTAGTGGCTAGTGCTGCTGCTGCAACAGCAATTGCTACGTGCAGCAATGCGCAATCATATGTGCTAAAAATCTAGGCAATATTTCGATGCATAATTGCCAAGAGGTTTTGTTCGCCAATCAATTCAATCAGCAAATACAATCACGACAGTAGGAGCAACAGCAACTGCAGTAGGAGCAGCAGCAACAGCAACAGCAACAGCAGCAGCAGCAGCAACAGCAACAGCAGCAACAGCAACAATACTAGCAACAGCAGCAACACTAGCAGCAACATGCAATGCCTGTTTGAGTGACGACAACTGGCGACGACAAGCGACGACTGCGTGGCGTCCGTGTAATCGCACTTCATGTCTAATTAGACTTGTTTATGCCCATTTGGAAAATGGAAAATGCTGCTGGCTGCAGCAGAGGGAGAGAGGGCAAAAAAGCACCATTGCATGCTTATATTTTTTATGGCTATCTTCACGGTTATTTTCATTTAAATCGCAATTCAAAACTTACAAGCAGCGCGGCCACAATGACATTTTAAATGACAATTTTGCGCCTTGTGTGTGTGCCCGCGCTCGCTCCATGCATGGCAGGCAGGCCAATGAAAAATTAACGTAATAATGCAAATTGTTTTATCAATAAATTCTAGACACAACACACACACACACACACACACACACAGGGCACACACTCTGTGTGCTCTTTGGGTAATTATGATGATTGTCGTTGCCGTGCTTGGCTAAATGAATTTATGTGTCAATAAATTTAAAGCAAATTAGCAAATTACGTTTTTAAGTAGGCAACGTCGCGTTGTACGATTTATGGACTCGAGAGAGTTGTCTCTCAGCCTCGTTGATGATCATGGCCATAAAGTGGTCTCTTCCCGCCTGGATTTTGGCCTCTTCCCGCCTGGATTTTGGCCTCTTCCTGCTGAGCTTAGCCCAAAATGGTTGAGCAAATATTCAGCTCTTTTGTTGCTGCATTTTGGTGCCTCTATTGTGCTGGGGAAGTGTTCAATTGAATTGTATTTTCACAGTACAAAAGCTTTACATTTATATTTAAAGACCTATGTTTATGCGTCTATCTTTTAGTTCCTGGATATATTCATATATATTGATATATGTTCAATTGAATGGTGTTTAGAGAACTGGGGTGAAGTGAATTTTCACAGTACAGCTTTACATTTATATTTAAATACCTATGTTTATGCGTCCATCTTTTAGTTTCTGGATATATTCATATATATTGATATATGTTCAATTAAATGGCTTGGTGTTTAGAGAACTGGGATGAAGTGTATTTTCACAGTACAAAGGCTTTACATTTATATTTTAAGACCTATGTTTAGGCATCTATCTTTTAGTTCCTGGATATATTCATATATAAATTGATATATATATTGATATAAATATATATATTGGTATATATTTGATATATATTGGTATATATTTGATATATATTGATATATATTTGATATATATTGGTATATATTTGATATATATTGATATATATATGTTAAAAAACATAGATTTCCCATTTTATTGCATACCAAATGTGTTATTTCCAAGACTTTCTCACTCCGAACACATGGCTTAATGAAGTATGGCCTCAAGTTGTGGCAAGGTTGCACAGGAAGCCTCCTCCCAGCCCCCCCCCTAAACACCCCCCTCCCCCGTTCACACAGCACTCGCATTAGTCACACCTTCCATGGAGCGGCGAGCCGTCGCCATTGGTGGTCTGGTGTTGGCTGCCTGGGTGCTGTGGTCTCTTGTTGGTGGGGGTCTGAGGCCGAGTCTCGGTCTGAGGCTGAGGCTGCGACTGAGGCTGAGTCCCAGCCGAGAGGCGTGCGAATCCAACGCAGATACAAGATACCAGATACTCGTACTACGAGATACACATTGGGGGCTGTCTCGCTTTGTTCGCCGTCCGCTCTCTTTGTCTTGGCCAACTTGTGCTGTTGCTGTGTTCCTTCGTGTTGTTTTACTCTGTTTTTTCTTTGCTGACTTTTCTTTATATTTTTTGTATCTTTTTTTGTATTTTTTTGTTGTATTTTTTGTTGTTGTTTCCAAATTACACGAACAAAATGGCGGGAGCTGCTGCGGCTGCCTGTGGGGTCTCTGCACACGCAGCCAGCGAGCAACTTGGCCGGTCTCTAGGCCTGCTTGTTTGTCGCTTAATCGAAGTCGAGTCGGGCCGACGAGTTATGGTAATTAAAAAGGTGTTCCTTGCTGCAACGGCGGCGGATCGAAACGGATCGAAATGGATTGGGCAATATATATAGACGCATACACAGGCACGAAGGCCCTGCTGCTGCCTTGCTGACTTGCTGACTTGCTGCCTTTCCTGGGAGGTCTCTGTCAGCCGGCAAAACTGCCGCGCAGACAAATTCATATTTTATGACAACAACTTTGTATTGTTGGAGCTGCTGCTGCTCCTCCAGCTCCTCCTGCAGCTCCTCCTGGCAGCTCCTTCTGGCAGCTCCTTCTGGCAGCTCCCTTTCCTTTATTCTTTCTCCTGCTCCCAGCTCCTGCTCCCTGCTCCCTGTTCCTGCTCCTGCTCGTTCTCGTGCCTTTTGGTGGGTGGTCGTCGCTCCTCCGTTGGCTGCAATGTTGCCTGCCGATGTCGCCGATGTTGCTTTGGCTTTGGCGTGCAAGTGAACGGCTCGGCGATGGCAGTGTCGCCGTATTTTTCTATTTTTTTCGGCTTCCTCTGGCCAAGAAAATGCACTGAGAAAAAGGTTTATACCTAGAAGAAAATTTTCTGAGCTTATTTGGTTTATAAGTGCAGGTTTTACTTCAGTACTCATTTTGCTAAAAATGATTTTACTTGATTTTTATAGCCATGGGTAGCTGAATTCATACTTGGGAATTTTAGCAGCATTGCCGGCAACAAGTGGGTACCTGCTTGCCATTTTTTGGAGCCTATTTGAGCTGTAAATGCAGGTTTACTTCAGTACTCATTAGGCTGAGCATTTACCTAATATATATAATATAATTAAATAATATACATATAAAATATATTGCTTGATTTTTATAGCAACGTGTAGCTGAATTCCTACTTGAGAATTTTAGTAGCACTGCCGGCAACAAGTATGTAAAAAAATGTGTAGCTGAATTCCTACTTGGGAATTTTAAAAGCACTGCCGGCAACAAGTGGGTATGCTTTTTGAAGGTAAACTCCTCTCAAGTAAGCCTTTCCCACTTTAAAAGGTTCAAGCAACCACTTTACTTTTTTTTTTAACCTAAAAATATTTGATTTTATTGTGTGGTTTAGCAGTTTCTTTTTTCTCCCAGTGTGTGTGAATTTGTGCTGCCTTCAGTGAGTTTAGTGAATTCCTAGCCGCCGTTTCTTGGTTGTCCCTTCGCCGGTTTTAGTTTTCCTGCGCTCCCGCCCCTCCCCTTGGTTGGTTTGTAAACGAACTGGCCACGTCCATGATGATGACGCGACTATCCCCACTAATCTACGCCGTGTCCATCTATTTTTTCTCTCCGCCCCGCAGACCATCCTGAACTCGATGCACAAGTACCAGCCGCGATTCCACCTGGTGCGAGCCAATGACATCCTCAAGCTGCCGTACTCCACGTTTCGCACGTACGTCTTCAAGGAGACGGAGTTCATTGCCGTGACTGCATATCAGAATGAGAAGGTAGGTATCGCAGTTGCGACAATCGTTATCGCTGCCGTTATCGCCCATTAATCGTCTCCATGCAACCGTTGCAGATAACTCAATTGAAAATCGACAACAACCCCTTTGCGAAGGGCTTTCGTGATACTGGCGCTGGCAAGCGGGAAAAGAAGTGAGTATTACTAGTTTATATAGGGGATATCTGGGGAGTAAATATATAAATATAATGCACACTGAAAGGGGAAGTCCTTAGGCAGGAGAGTTTTAAAAAATAGTATTCTAGAGCTAGATAAGCTCGCCAGTTATAGGAATATATAAAAGAAATGCGGATAATTGCTAGGTTTGGCTCCTGATTATTATTATAACATCTTGATAAATATATAAATGATATAGTATATAAGTGGAAAGGATAATGCACACTGAAAGGGGAAGTCCTTAGACAGGGGAGTATTAAAAAAGAGTTATTTAGAGCTAGATAAGCTCGCCAGTAAAAGGAATATATATAAGAAATGCAGTTAATTGCTATGATTTATTACTTAGTTAATAATATAATATATATGTAAGAATTGCAGATAATTGCTTTTATTTATTATTTATTATTCGGTCTTGGGATTATTATAACATCTTGATAAATATATAAATAAGAGTATAAAAGGGGAAAAGTAAGGGGAAAGTATTTAAAACCCAGATCTTAGAGCTATATAAGTTCGCCAGTAATAGGAATATATATAAGAAATACTATAATACTATGCTATCATTCATTATTTATTTGACAATTCGGTCTGGGAATTATTATAAAATCTTGATAAATATATAAATGATAGTATATAAGGGCTGTCTATAGGGGAAAACCTAATGCACACTGTCTTTAGACAGTAAAGTATTTAAAAAAAATTTTTTTAAACTATATAAGCTCTCCAGTAATAGAAATATATATAAGAAATTCAGTTTGGCTCCTGATAATTATTATAAAATCTTGATAAATAGTTCAGAATGTTGGGGAAAGTATGACAGGCTAAAACCTGAGTTGCACCATATCGTTTGCCCAGAAAATTAACATCAAAGAGCCAACTAATCAGGACACGGGCACAGAGCAGCCAAAAAGGACTCAAAACAGGACTGCAAAAGCTGGGAAAACTGGTCAAAACACATGCAGCCACTCTCCTATGTGTGTGTTGGCCTTTTGTGGCCGTCAGACAATCAGAACTTTGCTAAAAACCCAAACAGAGCATTTGTCTCAGTCGAGAGTCTGTGTATCTGCTGGATGCGGCTTGATTAGTAGATACAAGATCCACAGATACACAGACTCTGGCATTAATTTTTGTCAAATCTGTGCGGAACTAATTAGCCTGCAGCTTGGCAAATTGCAAGTCACACAAAAGACTGAGTCGGGATGGTGGGCGGAGGGGGCGTGGCATCAGGACCGCTTAATGATGCTTTTGGCCCGCTTGGCCTGTGTCTCCCCCCTCCTGGAGGGGGAAAAAGTAATGCTGATGACTGGCACCTCCGCTGGCAGCTAACTCGAACATGTAATCCATATTGATGGATTGATTTCAATTTCCTGTCGGAAGAAGAGCCCATCCCCCCGGTCCCTGTCCTCCCTCGCCGATGATGGTCCGAAAAAGCTTTGAGTTTTTGGCGCACAGATTTTGCAATTTCTGTTTGCCACCGGCGGGGGTCCGGGGGTCGCTCGGGGGGATCAATCTCTCTGGCCAAGTTTTGGAGTGGTTCCGGTTTCCGGCCACAGAGCATCACCGCCGCCACCTCCCAGGGCCAGCAGAAGCTGCCACTCTCCACAATAAATAAAAAGTATAAGAATATATTTTGAGTTTAACTAAAGTATAGGTTTAATATTAATATATATATGTATTTATTTTTAATATTTTATAAAGCTCTGCACAAGAAATAAAAAGTATAGGATATACTTTGAGTTTAACTAAAGTATAGGTTTAATATAATAAATATATGTATTTATTTTGAATATTCTATAAAGCTCTGCACAAGAAATAAAAAGTATAGGTTATACTTTGAGTTTAACTAGAGTATAGGTTTAATCAAATAAATATAAGTATTTATTTTGAATATTTTATAAAGCTAAAGCTTAGCCAAAATTCCTGCCTTCCTCTGGCATAATTTTGGATTCTAATCTCATAACATTTAGTAGAACTTTCTGCCAGTGTACGTGCCGGGTGACTTTCCACAGAGCCTGACTTAGCATAATGATGAATGACATTTAATAGCCAAAAAGCGACTGTTGTTTCTGCCCCCGCTGGCCATGTCCAAGTTCATGTCCATATCCATGTCCATGTTAAACGTTACAAATCAATTTTCACCCACTGGGCCCCGGCATTTCCCGTAGAAAAACCATCCCAGCCTAGCTCTCTCCCCCCCCTTGAGGGCTTTCCTCCACCGCATTTGACACAAACAATTTACTCAAGTCGAGTTTCGGTTTTTGTGCCGAACTGATTACTTCTGGCTTGATTGGCATTAGCGTGTCTGTCTAGCCCCAGTCCGTCCGCTCCTCCTCCTCCCCTGGAGAGGGAAAAAATCAAAGAATTTGCCTGGTCATTGATGTGACAGCAAGTTGTCAGCCAGTCAGCCAGTCAGCCAGTCAACTTTTCAACTAAAAGAACTTTACTTTACTTTTACCAATTGTTAATTAAATTGGGGAGACGAAAAAAAAAAATAACAAAAAACAAAACCGCTAAGCCGCTTACAATTCCGCAGAGGAAGAGGCAGGGGAGCAGAGGTCCTTGGGCCCAGAGAGCTGCCAAAAATCCTTGGCAATTAGTGAGGACTTAGTCAACTCTTTTGCAACCCTTCATTAGCAGCCAGGACGATGATGATGACTGTGTGATAACCCAATGCCCGGGCGAGTCCTTCACAGCAAGAGATGCTAATTGGTGGCAATCTAGTGCGCAACTTCCGCCGGAATGATATTCATCTCTCACTCACTCTACCTCTCCTCTCCTCTCAAATAAACCCCTTCTGGATGCGGTTTTATTTCTATTATTTTTGCCGCCGCTGCCGATGCCTTGGGCGCAACGAGAACCGGAAATCCAAAGTGAAAACGTTTTAACAGCAGCAATTGAAATTCGCCTTTCTCCGCGCCGCTCCTTTGTTGTTCCCCTGCCCGTTCCCCTTCCCCTTCCCGCTCCTGTTGCTGTTGCGAAAAACGGTTGCAGCCAGGGACCCCGGGAATTTATTCACTTTTTTTTTATATTTTTGCTATCCGCTAACCCGAGGCGTTAGTTGACAATAGGTCCGACTCTCCTCCGGTTTTGGGTCTTCGCAGAGGTGGGCGTGCGTGGGCTGTTTAAGCCGCAAATTCAGACGTAATTCAAAAATTACAAAGCACACAAAACGGCGCAATTTCAGCGAAACACCCCATCCAAAAAAAAAGAGAAAAAAATATATATAAATAAATAAATGAGGCAAAAATTAAAGGGAACTCCCTTTTTGCCAGGGCGTTCCACTCTCTGACACACACACACCGTACACACACCAGGCACACCACACAATGGGAGGCAAAAGGGCAATAGATAAACGTCTTTGGGCCGAGCATTTAATGGGCCCGCTGCATGAGAGTTACAGGAGCGGAGTGTCCTGCCAATAAGGACCCCAAAAGGGGCTTGAAATAGGCTAATATTTCAGCCAACTCACAAGCATATTTTGTTAGGCTTTCTAAATTTTATACATATTTTTATTTGAGCAAAACTATACTTGGCAAAGAAATTGCTATCTCAGCCTATTTCTAGGCACTAAAAATCTTAAACAAAAACCTTTTAACACTAAGAATACTGATATGAACTAAGATGGTATTATTTATTATTGTATTATAATAAAAAATAATATCTAAACCAACTCACAAGCATATTTTGTTAGGCTTTCTAAATTTTTTACATATTTTTATTTGAGCAAAGCTATACTTTTGCCAAAGAAATAGGAATCTCTGAGTATTTCTAGTCACTAAAAATCGTAAACAAAAACCTTTTAAGCTTAAGAAATATGATATGGACTAAGCTTGTATTATTTATTATTGTATTATAATAAAAAATAATAATAAATAATATCTAAACCAACTCACAAACATATTGTGTTAGGCTTGAAAATATTTAAGATAACTTCATTTGAGCAAAGATATATTCTTGCCAAAGAAATTGTTATTTCAGAGTATTTCTAGCCACTAAAAATCTTGTACAAAATTTTAAAATTAAGAAAATCTTGAATTGGCATGTAATTTTATATATATAAGTTATACTGTTTAAATAAGTTAAATAACCTTAAAGTTATTTTATATTTTGGGCCTTCCTGCGCCCGACTTGCCACCGATCCGATCCTGGATCCACGGACGAGGTCTTGGCGTCTTTGTGGTTAAGTGGGTGGGTCCAGATACGTTGGCTGGATTAACACAAATTGATTTGCTATTAAATTAGGCCCACACACACACAACACACAGTACACACAGCACACACACACACTAGACACTAACGGGGCAGGTGGAAAAACAGTTAAGTGTAAAAGAAGACGCCCTTGGCGCAATGCCAGCCGATGGGTGGATTTTCCGTGGTTTTTTGCCAGGGGATTGGGGTGTGGTTGCTGTGATAATGATACACACAACACCCGCCATGTGTGTGGGTGTGTGCCGAGTGCTGAAATTGCCCAATTTGCGAGGCAGCGCCCGGCTTTGATGTGTGAAAAATAAGGAAAATTGAAATGGAAAATGCAGGCCACACCAGAACAGGCCCCGTCCAGACCCGGCCAAAACAGCAGACACTAAATTACACTAACGTGTTTTGAATTATTTTTCAATTTCATTGTCAGCCGCAGACACACGCACACACACTACACACACACCACACACAAGGCCGGACGGAACTCCCCTGGCTCCGGTGCCCGTTTCCGCCTCGCATTGTTACATTTCAATTAAGGTTCACCGGGTGATGTGATCCAATGTGGATGTGGATGTGGACGTGGCTGTGGCTGTGGATGTGCCGTGTGGCCAGGACTGGCAGGGCCGCCAGCGCTGGTTTATCATTTAGCAGATATTTCAGTTACCAACAATATTATCAAAGCCCGGTCCTGATCCCCAGCGATTCGCCCAAATTCCGCTGGTAAATCGACCGCCTGCCGCTGGAAAATTCTTGGTGAAAAGCTGATTGATTTGACAGAATGAGAACACACTGATTAGAGATTAAGAGCCAGGTGTTGGATTCCGGAAAGAAAATATTGGGAATATCTTATTTTATCTAGATATCTGGATATCTGGATAAAGTTCCTTGTAAAGCGGGATTACCCCTAAAAAGCACTAAGCATCTACGTATTAAATGTAGTATTTTATGTACAGTGCTTTGCAAGTGGTTGACATACTTCGTCAGTGCCTTTTTGCGGGCAATTATATGGCCGGAATGCATGGCTGGAATCCTAGGCGAAAAGCTGATTGATTTGACAGAATGGGAACACGAAAATATTGGGAATATCTTATTTTATCTGGATATTTGGATATCTGGATAAAGTCCCTTGTAAAGCGAACTTATCCCTAAGGAGAACTAAACATCTATGAATTAAATGTAGTATTTTATGTACAGTGCCTTGCAAGTGGCAGACACACTTCGTCAGTGCCTTTTTGCGGGCAAATATATCACCGGAATATATGGCCGGAATCCTAGGCGAAAAACTGATTGATTTGACAGAATGGGAACACAAAAATATTGGGAATATCTTATTTTATCTGGATATTTGGATATCTGGATAAAGTTCCTTGTAAAGCGAACTTATCCCTAAGGAGCACTAAACATCTATGCATTAAATGCATTATTTTTTGTCCAGTGCCTTGCAAGTGGCAGACATACTTCGTCAGTGCCTTTTTGCGGGCAAATATGTCGAAGTGCTGGTAAATCTACCGCCTGCCGCTGGATGATGGCCAAAATTCTTGGCGAAAAGCTGATTGATTTGACATAATGGGAACACAAAAATATTGGGAATATATTATTTTATCTGGATATCTGGATAAAGTTCCTTGCAATGCGGGATTACCCCTAAGAAGCACTAAACACATATGAATTAAATGTAGTATTTTATATACAATGCCTTGCAAGTGGCAGACATAC
The DNA here is from genome assembly GCA_008042775.1 of Drosophila pectinifera. Lineage (NCBI taxonomy): Eukaryota > Metazoa > Arthropoda > Insecta > Diptera > Drosophilidae > Drosophila > Drosophila pectinifera. The sequence continues at coordinate 21,195 of VNKC01000230.1, forward strand.
TTCGTCAGTGCCTTTTTGCGGTCAAATATATATCGGTGTGCATTATCTAAGGAACTAAGGAACTCAGGGGGGAATGTGCCCTGCCCAAGCTGACAATTGGATGTTCTAATTTGTGGCCCTTGCCTCTCGTACAACTGTTGTTACAGGCAGGCGCTGATGTCGAACCGAGGGTCCGACTCGGACAAGCTCAATCCGACGCACGTGAGCAGCTCGCGGGCACCGCTCCACCTGGGCCATGCCGGCCGCCCGCCCCACCTGCATCCGCACGCGGCGCTGCTGGACAACCAGCAGGATGACGAGGACAAGCTCCTGGACGTTGTGGGGCCGCCGCAGAGTCCGCTCCTGCCGCTCAGCCACTCGCTGCAGCAGATGCACGCCCACCAGCACTCCGGTAAGTACTAGTTATATTATAGGTTCTCGTGGACTTAAACAGACACTTTCCCAGCACTTACTAATTACTAATTATATTGTGTCTTCATTTATTGCTTCTGGAACAGCCTTGGCCGCCTGGTTCAATCACCTGGCCGGAGCTGGAGCCGGTGCCGGGGAGCATGCGGCGGCGGCCGCGGCCAATGCCAGTGCGGAGGAGGCGCTACGGAGACGCCTGCAGGCGGACGCGGATGTGGAGCGCGATGGCAGCGACTCGAGCTGCTCGGAGAGCGTCGGCGGGAGCACCGGCGGTGCCTTTAGGCCCACCTCGACGGGCAGTCCCAAGGAGGCGGTGGGTGCCGCCGCGGCGGCCGCAGCAGCCGGCTTGAATCCCGGTGGCGGTGGAAGCTATCCGTCGCCAAATATATCGGTGGGTCCGCCCATCCATCCGTCGCCGCACCTGTTGCCTTACCTGTATCCGCACGGCCTCTATCCGCCGCCACATCTCGGCCTGCTGCACAATCCGGCCGCGGCGGCCGCCATGAGTCCGGCCGGTCTCAATCCCGGCCTGCTCTTCAATGCCCAGCTGGCGCTGGCCGCCCAGCATCCGGCGCTGTTCGGACATGCCTATGCGGCGGCGGGCCATACGCCGGTGTCCCCGCTCCAGGGACTGAAGAGTCATCGCTTCTCGCCGTACAGCTTGCCGGGCAGCCTGGGCTCCGCCTTCGATGCCGTCACCCCGGGCTCCAATGCCAATCGATCGGGTGAGGGCGGTGGTGGAGGAGCACCGCCTGCCCAGGGCGGCCTGGAACCGAGGAGCCTGAGTTCGAGTCCAAGGCCCCGGCCCGCCTCCCATTCGCCGCCCACGCGTCCCATCTCGATGTCGCCCACCACGCCGCCCTCGCTGATGAAGCAGCGCGGAGCGGCGGCCCAGTCCCAGAACTCGCCGTCGGAGCTGAAGAGCATGGAGAAGATGGTCAATGGCCTGGAGGTGCAGCACAATGGCAGTGCAGCGGCGGCGGCAGCTGCGGCGGCACTCCAGCTGGCGGAGGAGGCGGCCCACCATCACACCCAGGCGCATCACCACCACCAACAGCAGCAACAGCAACAGCAGCAGCAACAGCACGGTCACCCACATCCGCACCAGCACCAGCATCCACATCACTCGCATCCGCACCATGGCACCACGGCGGGCGGTACGGATCAGTGACAATTACTGGACGGCCGCTCCGACTGCGACGATGGCGGCGGCGGCGGCGGCCTGGAGCTGGACCTGGAGCTCGAGGAGGATATCGATGAGCAGGAGGATCCGGACCAGGACCCGGACGAGGATCGCAGCTCGGTGATCGATCTCGATCTGGACGTTGACGTCTGACCGGGAACGGGTCAGCGTCCCAGCCTCTAGCCCCTCGTCGGTCATCGTCACCCGGGGCCCGTGGTGCTCGTCTAGGCCCGGTGTGTGTGCCCCCACTGTAAATAGCTGGCGGAGATGCCCCAAAAGGAAGCAAGGACAACATTTGTAGTATACAGACACCCGCTTGCCATTCCCGGAGACGGGGAAGAAGTACTTTTTTTTGTTTTTTTCACTTCTGCAAGGCCCGTAGAATTCCCCGATGTCTTCGGGGCATGGCAAGGCGGAGCGGAGGAGACACTGAAGGACACGCAGGACACACAGGACAGGCAGGACAGGGGCTGGACAGCCAGGAGAGAGAGCAGCAGTGACGGACACATGGAGGAGGGGTAGTTGCAAACGGGACAGGTCTCTTATTTCTCCGGAAATCAGACTCTGCGAGAGCCAGGAGAGTGGAACCAATACCTTCCCTCACACAAATATATATATATATATCTATATATATATATACACTTTATATATCACACTTCGAGACACACACACACCCCCACACCCCACATATATATGTATATGTATATGTACATATATTGATATTGTACGATTGGAAATAGCAACATCAAAGATGGCGCCTCTATATATATATACAACTAGAACACATATATAGTATATATATATTATATATTAAAAACAACAAGCTGGATTGTAACCTTAGTAAAAAATAAAAAATAAAAACAAAGATAAAGATGAAGATGGAGAAAGAAGGCGGCAGCAAGACCCCACAAAACTGGACATTAAAAAAAGAATAAGAGGAAAATAACACAAGAAAAAAAAAACA